>ML780368.1:257644-267778 GCA_009831015.1 Picea engelmannii | reverse complement strand
TATATTATATTTCATAATGTTGTTTATCTAGGTGGTGATAATAAGTGAGTCCCTCTAACTATAACATAGAATTCTTGGTGCATTTCTTGTTAGATTTAGATACATCAAATTGGGGACATAATTCTCCATTTTATTGATGCAATTTTAATTTCCTTATTGATTTATTGCATTGAAGAGACAAAATTTACAAATCCTAATTGGTCGATGGAAATAACCCTAAAGTGATTGGCAAGTGCATCGAAGTTCCGAAAGGAGAAGCCCTGGGAAGCCCAATAGCCATGAACCATCACCAAAGTCGGTGCGTTGTTTTTCTTGGCAGACTCATAGGTAATAGTATATATGAAGCGCGACTCGATGCTTGAAGACCTAAACCATGTTACCTTCGATCCAGGCGGCCCGCTATCGATATTGATCTCCTCTTGCACGTAAGGAGTATTAACGAGAGATGTCGATGACATGGAGTGTCGAGCTGGAGTGCCGCATTGATATTAATTGATATTCAATTTATTTATTTATTTTTAAGTCCAACTAATTATGTGACTTATACCCATTCAACGTTATAATAATTTAGTGCACCACTTTGATATGGAGTAACCAGGCGGTCAACACGGGGCATGCATGAGGCCCACGTTCCGTACCCCTTTCACACCCAATGGAAAATATTCAAGACAAAACCCTATTCCCGCTCATTGTTTGGTTCATTTGCAGTGTTTTGTTTTTGGGTCTGGTTCATCTCTGTTCTAGTTCGAAGGGCGCAACACTGACTCCATGGCCGACCGCCCAAAGGGCGCTACCATGGTTGTGAGGCCAACGTTTTCTTTTGGTTCTATGTAGGTCATACAGGTCTAGTAAAGGGGTTGAGCTCATGCTTTGGGGTATTGGTTTCTGAGGAGTTGAGCTCACGCATAGTGCATGGTCTTTTGGCCCCTTATGAGCTCCTTCCTTGGCGCATTCGACTTGGACTTGGATTCATAGGTGAATTTAGTTATCTAATGACTTTGGCTTGGAGATTTTTCTTTCAAGCCCAAGAAAGTTTATTTATGTTATAAGAGGGAAAAAAAATTCGAATAAGGTTGGGAAAGGCCCACGTGCCCCCCGCTCCCGCTCTCAAACCCTACCCAGTCCCTTTGTACTCACGCAACAAGCGATAATTAATCTGCTCGAACGCCTCTTCCTCCGCAACAACCATGACCGTCAGGCTCCTTTCTCACACGAGTAAACCCTTCTGGTGCTTCTATGCAACAACCATGGCCGCTAGGCTCCTCGTGGGTTGTCTTCTGAGCGCTCTTTGACATTACCTTGGAAATAAATCCTTGTTGTGTGTACATTTAACGTGACACTATACACTATTTTCTTGCCTCTCGTGGAGGGTTCCTTCAGGGCATGTTTACAAGGAAACAAAAATGATGCATTTGAGCTCTGCCTAGAGAGTGGGGATCCCACTGTAGAAGAAAATCTGCATTCATCCTCGACCTGCCCGACATGAAAACGAACCTACGACGTCCCAGAGATCAGAATCCACGCGGTCTCCATGAATCGAACATGCAATGTCCAGGAGATCGGAAACTATTGAATCAAGGCTGGGTTTCGAGGCAAATTCCTGTCAAAAATCATAATTTGGGGAAATTAAGTGCGAGGTTTCTACTATGAGATCATGATCATGTTCGTTTAGAGTGGCCAAGGGTTCTGGCAGGGAATGCGGGGATTCTCGGAGTGTTCTGAGAGGACGAATTTGTGTATAAGATCTCGTCTTAAAGAATATATTTCTGTTGTTGAGGTAATTGAAGAAGCCCAAGAAAGAAAAGGTGAGAATTCGTTTTGTTTTGAGACAGAAAAAGTGGTGGAAGAAGTTGAAGAAAAACCCCAAAATGTCTGTGAATTTCCTGCTGAAACGCTAGTCTCTCGGAGGTACAGTGTGGTTCGAACTTGCCACCTATTGTTGTTGAAAACCCTCTTATTTCCCTAGATTGTTTTATTTTTTGTAATTAATACAGACTTATCGATCTGTCAAATATATATTCCCAAAGCATCCAAATCTCATCAAAATTTGCATACCAACAAGCAACAACCATACAGTGATAGGCCCGAAACAAGGTCATATCCATATAGAGAACGCCCAGTATATCCTGCTTTGAAGATCTGATTTCCTAAAGCAGAAGCGCAGACCTAAAAAAAAAGGAATATAGTGTCTTCTTATTGTCACCATACCTCCGCTACTGCTCAGGCTCCTCCCCCGCCCAATCACCACCAGAGGAACACCTCTTCATTTCCTCATCGTTACACTTATACCCATCCTGGTTCCGGACGTTGGCTCGGGCAATTTCGGGGTCGCCCGACTTATGCGAGACAGGCAGACTAGAGAGCTGGTGGAAGTCAAGTATATTGAGAGGGGCGAAAAGGTTGGTGTCTGAACATTTTAATAGGTCTTGATTTAGGTTGAGAAGGGCCTTACTAGAACCCGATATTACTAGAATTTGAAGATTTAGTATGTAAGTTTTTTGCAACTCTGAAATCATGTGATTTGAATTGTGTGTTGTAGAAAGGGATAATAGATTGGCTATTACTATCATGAAAGAATGCAAGAAGATTTGAATTGGGCAGAGGCACAATACATGATTTCTAAGCTTTTAAGGTATTGGTTTCTGTCCATAATTAGGAGAGAGGAACTGGCTAGAGTAGATTTAGAGACTTTGGGCTTCTGATTTTCAGGAGAAGTTGGAATGAATGATGGGAAGAATCAAAGTGGGTGTAACAACCCAAATTGGCACAAAGACAATATTCAGCGGTGGGTGGTCAAGCCCAGGTTTCAGTTTTGAAACCGATCTTTGATACCATATGTAAAGCTTCTGTAGAGCTTGGTTATTTTCAGGACTCAAACTAATTATGAATTTTTTAAAATTTAGTTTAGAGTTTCTTTTAATGATTTTCTTATATTTGGAATAAACCAAGAATAAACAATAACAACCTAATAATGATAATAACAAAATAATATCAACAACAACAAAATAATGATAACAACAACAAAATACTGATAACAACAACAAAATACTGATAACAACAACAAAATAATGATAACAACAACAACAAAATAATGATAACAACAACATAATACATACCTTCACTTGCAGGTTGGTTTATCTAGTCCCTTTTCTATCTGATCTTGTTCTTGTTCTTGCCCAGACTGAATATTAATCTCCCATCCAACTAGGAACAACCTCTCCGGCTCCCTAGCTCTAAGAATCCTTGCGGTTTCCTGGCCCACGAGCCCAAAATTCCCAGCAACAACAGTGCCCTGTGAGAGTTCCCCAAAACAATTCCTCCAATTTCCTCCTCCTCCTCTCCCTTTCAACAATTCACAAATCCTCAAACAAAAAAATAAGATCGCTCTTCCAAGTCCTCCCCTTCTTCCTTATCCTCCTCTCTCAATTCTCCCATTAATTTCCAACAACCTTATCCCCACATTAATTACTTCACCCACCTTTTAATAATAAAATAATAAAAGACTCATTAATATATTTTAATAATTAATTAAATTTAAATTAAAACTATGATAAAATTAATCAATTTGGGCTGTTACATAATTGGCACCATTTTCTAAAAATTATTTTCAGTTGCAATGTTGAAACCTCTTAGACATAAATAGGCCTTAGAAAACCTTGCACTATTGTTGAATTTCCTTCCTCGTCAAGACATCTGAAAGCCTTGTTAAGACAATCTAAGACAACAATATGATTTTCTAGCCAATCCATACCAATCAAGAAGTCATAAGACCCAAGCAATATGATATGCAAATATGCCTTAGTGTTGAATCCATTCATGTTTACTGGGCAATCTTTAACAAGCTCATTGATTCTTCTATTGGTTCTAGTAGCCAACTGAAATAACCAAGACTTTTCATGCTTACATTTCTTCAATTTAAATCTTTCAACTAGATTTGGATCTATAGAACTATGACTAGCTCCACAATCAATCAAAATAACTATGGGTTGATTATCAATCTTACCTGCCACCTCAATCATGTGGAATTGATAATCTGCTCATCTATTGTCCAAGGCTGCATAGATCCTTGGCATGCTTCTGCCCATGTCCTCTACCATCTCCTCCTAATTGTTTTTATGCACAATCCTCATCTTATCTCCCTGGCGAGGACAATCTTTATACATGTGATCTCCTTCACATCCCAACACTTTATAGGTTGTTTTCTTGGTCTCTTCCCTAAGGAATCTATCATTTTATGATCACCTTGAGATGGTTGCACTTGTTGATATGCTTGAGATCTATTCTTGATGAAAGGTGGCTTGAACCCTTTCTTTCTCTGATCCATCTTTCGTTTCTTCTTATCATCCTAGACCTTTTGGGAAGTTGGCCTTCCTTTGTTATGTTGATAGAAATATTTAGCCTTTCTTATGGCTTCTTTCGAATTCCTGGGCTCATCAAACTAAATTTTATCCTTGTAGAAGGATGACAGTCCACTCAGGAACCTCTGAATTTTGACCTTCTCATTAATGATGAAGTCTACATACTTGAGAAGTTCCAAAAATTTCCTCTCATATTCATCCATGGTCATGTTCCCATGTTTGAGTTCAAAGAACTCTTGCATCTTCTTGTCATAATATTGCTCTGACAAGTATTGCTATTGGAAATATTTCTTAAATTGCTTCCAAGAAATTCTCTTCTCATCAAGGTGCTTAACATGCCTAAGCCGATCCCACCATGTAGATGCCTTTCCTTGAAGGTGGTAGGCTACAATTTTGGCTTCTACATTTGATGAGTAATCATGCAATTGAAAACATTTCCTCATTCTCAACAACCATACTTTTACATCTTCTCCCTTCCTATTCTCTCCATCAAATAATGGTGGCTTGATCTTCCCGAGCTCCCTTTGGAAGATATCTGACCCATGTCTCCTCCTTTGATGTTTAATAGGGGGCATATTTGGGTCGCTTTCTGACCTTAAATGTGCATATTCCCTTTTGGTTGAGTGCCTTGGGGAATGATGATGATGATGATGTATGCTAATACTCTTGGATTGCCTAGATCCCCCATGATCATCCCTCTTATCATGAGATCTGGATGATTCTACTTGTCTTGCACTAACTTCTTGTTTTGTGCCTGAATATTTATTGAATTGCTTCTGTAGCATATTCAGACTATGTAGTATCTCTTCATGATCCCTCATCATACTTTCATTGCCCACTCTATATCTATGCACTTCCTTTTGTAGGCTTCTCACAGTCTCAACCAACTTTACAGGCTCAACTATGCTCCTATGCCCATCATATATAGTCTTTGCATTTCCCGAGTTGACATGCAGACCTCTAACCTCTTCCTCATGGCTGTAAGACCCTTGGGCATCCTCCATATCTCTAGTTCTCATATAGGAACTAAAGTATGTTTCCTTGTACCTCTAATTTTGCAAGAATGTACATGCAATAATTTCTAGTATAATTAGGCATATTGCAAAATATTTATTAACTAGGTTACAGGTCATTCTTCAATATATGTACTCATGATTCATTTTGAGTTCTGAGCGAAAAGTTACAACTTCTGAAGTTGCAATTTCCACTCATTTCTTTGTTTTTATTGCTACATTTTTTTTTGAGAAACTGTGATGCTCAATTCAAAATTATGGGTTTATTGATGGCTTCTCCTCATCAATCCCTTTTCATTGACTACATGTTTTCCCAAATCCAAGCTCTAAGATGATAGTTATGGTCTGCGAAAGTTTAGAATGTTTCTCATTTTTACCCCTTACTGCTAAAGGTGTCTTCTCTTCCATCCTGTATAATTCTAGGTACACATAATCCAAGAATGGTTCCATGGTTGTCTTCTATGGTCTATGATCTTTCCAAAGACCACTCCTGTGCCCCAAACCAACTTTCAATTGTAATTTCCCCATACTAGCTCTGTTTTGCGCTCAAAATAGCTTGTTGGAAAGCTATCACCGAGTTCTTTAATTTTAAACAACAAAGAGTTTGTGAGTTGAAGCTATATATAGTTAACTAAATTTTGACTACCTAAAAATGTTGTTTAGGCCCTCAAAATGCCTCTACAAGTTGATGACCTTCAAAATCTGAAATTTATTGTAGAACATTGACTGATTTACCGTTGTAACAGTCTTTTAATCTGAGTCATTCATCTCAAAATTGGGAGTAATCCCAACCATCGATCCTCTAAAATTTTCCCAAGCCTGCGGATGAATCTCCATCGTTGATCACCAACTTGAAAACAATCTGGACCGTTGATTCTCCAACATCCGAAACTCTATCGGCTATCGACGATTTCTTTTGGACGAACAAGCTCCACCTATTTTTCCAACTTGACCATAGGCGATACACAATTTCCTTGGCAAACTAAATTTGTTCTTAAATTTCTCCGAACCTAATTGCTCTTTCGATGATCGATGATTTCTCTTGGCGAACAACACACCTTGTTGATTTTGCCGACCTGACCATCGACGATTTCCTTGGATGATGTGACAACTTGGTTGATGTGGCATGACATGTAGATGCTAACGTGGCATGACACATGGATGTTGATGTGGCATGACATGTGGATGATGATGTGGCATGACACATAGATGTTGACATGGCATGGCACCTCATCCTCCTCTTTTCCTTTATCGACGATCGACAATTTCCTTTGGACAAATGAAACACTTCATCAATTTTGTCGACCTGACCATCAACGATGAACAATTTATTTTGGTTGATTGAAACACTTCATCGATTTCTCCAACCCGACCATTGGCAATTGATGATTTCTCTTGGTGAACTAAATTCACTCATGAATTTCGTTGAGCTCTGACACTTAGAAATTTCGACCAAAATCCAGGATGAATCTAGGTCGTCAATTATTGGCACCCAAAGTTTTGGGTTCATTTCGTATGCGCTCACAATCAAAGTTGTGCGTGCTAACTTCGAGTTTTGCTCGCACCTAAGATAATGCAAAGAGAATGAAAAGAAGTGCACACTGGATCGAGTTTTGATATTGTGCGCCAAGCTTGAAGTCTATGAAGCGCACGCTGGTCTGGTTTTTGACAGTTGCGCTGGAAATCAAGAAGATGCACGTTGGAATCAATAAAGGAGTCATCGGTAAATATTTTCCAATGATTAATGCTAATAAAACAAGGGAACGTGGAGATGACAAAAGGAAAGCTGGCAAGACATTTTGTCAGTCGAGTGAGTGTAGAAAGAGGCAGAGGTCCCGAGCAAAGAAAGTTATAAAATGAAGCAGTGACATCAAAGATAGAGTTAGATGGTTAGACAAGATCCATTGAGTTGTTCGTATCGAGATCACTCTGAGCCTTTTGTAATGATGTAATGCTTTTGAATGTAAGTCTGATTCTGTCATACGTCTGAAGTCTTAAAAGGATGCACAGTGCGCAATATGTTGTATTTATGGGGAATTATATCATAAGAGTTGTGCAACTATGTTGCTGTCAAATACAATTTGTTTACTGTATATTTGTGTTGAATGGAATGAAAGGAATAATAAAGCTTCGATAATTCTGATCTATTGTGTGTCTATCATGTGTTATTTGGATATTTATGTGTATTTTTTTACTTAGTAATAACATAATCCACCGGATATGGAATGTGTGAATGCCAACTCAGATGGATCCTGGTTTGTTTAGTCCTTCATCCCTGACACAAGACCTTATGGTCTCTGTGATACTCTCTACATCTCGGGTGAGATATTCCTCAGTTTTGGTTGAGGATTAATATGCCGATGATCAGGGTTTTTTTTTGGTCAATTCTAGATGAAACCTCGGTCTAAACTTCCCATCGTTAAGAAGGACGTGTGCAAGCGTGGAACAAAATGCCAACAAATGGTTTCATTGTTGGGACCCGAAAGTCTTGTAGGGAATGATGAAGGCAAGAGATGAGGTGGTATCCGTCTCGGGAGGAAATTCAAAACTGGATAATTGCAAAAGAGCATGATTTTACCCCGCGAGAAACTCAGGGGCTGAGAGTGAATGTGTATAAATGGGAAAATGACCATCTTTACAATAATATGCATGAGATTTTCTTTGCTTAATTTCCTTGTTCATTGTATGAATGTCTGAAAAGGAAAACTGATACCAATTCTATCGTATGGCCTTTAGAACCCATGGTTTGGGATCGAGTCGCACTTGAGAGATTGAAAATTTTGGATAATAAGTGGACTCGAGCTATTGAATTCTAGTTTGCTCGAGTAAAAGAGGGATATATTATTGAGTTTTCTATGGAGTACACTGATTCTTTCAGCAAGGCTGAAAGAAAGTTCACAGAAGGTCTATGAAAACAAATGTTAGAAGAGATTCCACTCTGGATAAAGATGTTGTTCGTGGAGAAAGGGATGATACACATGGATCTCGAGAGAATGGTTGAGTAAACTCCCCTAGTGCTAGGGGGGTTGCAAGAACGGGGGAAGGTGAAAGAAGAAATGGATTCATTGAGGAGGATCCATAAATTGTTTATATGAGGAGAGGAATGGAATGGACCTAGAGGAGCATATGAGAAGAAGAGTTGAGAGATATGCAAGAAGAGTTGAGCTAAGAAGGAAAGCAGAGTAGAGAAGTGGAAAAGAGTTAGCCATGGGCGCACGATGAAGGGTTGGGCCCATGATGAAGAGAACATAAATTGCACTAGGTGGTAGTGCAGAAGAGTATGTTGTGATATGGAGGAGAACATACGAGGACAAGCCCACGAAGAGACATAAAATTGAGTATAGGGTGTCCAGTGGGATACCGGTAGCAGTAGTAGCAGTGGTGGTAGTAGTAAGGGCCTAGGTGACAAAGTTTGCACCCCTTGGCTGTTGCGGAGTGCCACAACCTTAAAGGAATATGAAGCACAGAGTAATGGTGCGATGATATGAGAGGAATATGGATTGCATAATAGTGTTGAACATATAGCAAAGGAAGACGAAGGCTCCCCTAGTGGCGGGGGAGATGAATTAGCGATATTAGATGGTCTTGCGTGAATGCAAGTAGGAAAATCTCTGGGTCCCCTCACAGGAAATGTCTGAAGTAAATGGACTTTACTCCCCTTTGAATCACCCCCCTTGCATGTTTATAATCAAGAATAAAGAACAATAGATAGTGAATCAATTGGCGTAGTAGGAGTAGAAGAGGGAAGAAGAGAAGAGAGCAATGAAGAAGAAGGCGAAGCCAGTGCCACTTCACCTAGAAGAGTATCGGTACCGAGAAGTTTGACAACCAATAGTCTAATTAGAGGAGTTGGTCAGAGAGTGATGATGAAGAATCAAGATAGCACCCTGAGGTTACCCGTGTTCCATGGAACGGGTAAGGATGATGTAGAAAAACATTGGTTCACATACGAAGCAATCTGGCCTGTGAAGAGGATCACAGACGAAGCAGAGAAGATCGTGCAGCTGGAGATCACGTTCATGGACAGAGCCTTCATGTGGTACATGAAGTACAAGGCCATTGTTCCAGCAAGATAAACGAGATCCCTAACATATATCAAGTAGGATATAATTAGGGAGTTCCAGAAACCTAAGTCAGAGTCTCAATGTATCATAGAGATAAAAGAGATTAAATAGAATGAATGAGAAACCGTGTGGGATTATGACCAATGGTTTAAGATTTTATTGGATAGGATGAGGGTACAAATCTAGGACGTACATAACAGAGAGTGGTTTATTACGGGGTTACTTCCCCATATCTGAGTCCCGCTCACCCAACAGAAGGTGACAATTCAAGCGGAGGCAGTAGAAATTGCAATGTGCCTAGAAGCTACGCCAGGAGGGGCAGATACATCGACATGATTGGTGTAGGTGCAGTTGTAATTGGCCAACCTGACGATGTAGTTGGAATATATGGCCAAGATGAAGGTCATGTAAGAGCACATTTGGTGTACCATATGCCGCGATGAGGCACATTATAGGGATGAATGCCCTGTACTTCCAAATTATGTGGCGACGAGCATGAAGAGTCCATTTCCATCTGGACAGATGAAATGGTGCGAGATATGTAGACAGTGGGGCCATGTGCCACCCCGCTAACCAACGTTGCAAAAGTATCAAACGACAAACCATACTCCATTCTGTGAGTTCTGTAAATCTGTGGGGCATGATGTCAATAACTGTTGCTCACTCCAGTTGATGCAAGATAGTACCCGCGATGATTTT
>ML780368.1:216289-252272 GCA_009831015.1 Picea engelmannii | reverse complement strand
CGCAAAATACTTTCATGACTTGGGTCGCAAGGAAGAACCTGAAGACCAAGTACGTTCTTTCTTGCATTGTTGTTTGCGATTGCTCAATGATCCAGAGGCTACAAGTAAGTTGATACATATTTTAGCTACCTGCATGAGGGAACAAGGAGTGGAGGTAACAATATCAACCCCTCTATAAGAAAGAGATGTATGCCAGGTCAACAAGCAAAAGTGCATTGGTTGAGAGTTCAAGATGATAGTGGATCTTGGTGGCTATGAAATGGATGGCGTTAGGTTGGATATGGGTTATAACGTGAACATTTTACCCAAGAAGTCTTGGGAGGTGATGGGAAAACCAAAATTTGTTTGGTCGCCCATCCAATTTTGGTTGGAAAATCAATACAAGATCTACCCAATAGGTTGATTGGAGTGAGTGGAAGTGAATATAGAAGGCGTCAAAACAAAGGATGACTTTAAGGTCATAGAAATTATGGATCAATCTGATCCATATTTGGGATTACTTGGCATTGAATGGGCCTTTGATAATAATGTAGTGCTGAATTTAAAGAAGAGGCAGATGTCATTTGAAATAGACACCCTGTGTGTGGTCGCACCTCTGGATCCATATGAAAGAGATATATACAATGAGCGTGTCGATGAGGATGTGTAGAGATCAACTATTGAAAACATATATAAGATCACATGGCACATGGATGATTACATCAACCCCACCATGGATGGACAATTGAGTTGGAGAAGTGTCAAGTTTTACGACATGGATTTTGAGGATGCCATGGAAAGGTGGAATGGAATTCATATGTCGGAAGCCCGGTTTCAAACTTCATCAAATTAATGGAAGAGGAGGCAGATACTCTTTGTTGGTCCAAAAATGTAGGCACCGAGGAATACACATCCTAGCTAGGGTAGGCAACAATAGTAGAAGCTAGGTTTTCTTGTGAATCAAAGTGGTGGTGCAACTCTTTAGGGAAACTACATGCCCCTATGAAAAGCAAAATCATAATGTGGCTTGTCCTTACAAATAAATTATTAGCATGGGAAAAAGGTTTAAAGCGTGGTTGGATTGTTCCAAGCCGCTGACCATTATGCAAAGTTCAAGAGGAATCTAACACTCACTTGTTATTTCTTGCTCTTATATAATGTAGGTTTTCCAATGAAAGAATATTAATGATGTAGTTTGGATTGATGGATTTAATCTAACTATTCATGAAACATTTTTAATTCTGTAAGTGTGATTGTTGACTCCGTTGGTTTTGGTCATATAAAGGAAAAATATATTAATAACTATTAATGATGTAATTTAGATTGATGATGTGGGTATAACCATTCAAAAAAAGAATAACAAAATAAATGGATTAAGTTAATAAGCCGACAAACACCAATTTTTTAAGGTTTAAGTTTTTGAACAAATCGTGTAGAATTTTTGAGGAACTTTGTCCTGAAAGATTTTGACCCATTTTAAGATGATCCCGATCATTAGAATTTCGAAAAGAAGAGTGGATCATAGTGAAAATTTGCCTTGCCTGGATTAAAAAAGTCAGTAAAAAGGTAAAGAAAAAATAAGAATTCACCAAAAATGTTGAGTTTTTCCTTTTTTAAGTCACTCATAAATCAATGTGGACAAATCTAACCATTTTTTTGAAAATTTTCTTCCAAATTCACAAAAAATGGAAGTGGAAATTTGAATAAAACGATAAATTTTAAATTGTTATCCCATTAAAAAATTGAATTTGTCCACTTGTTAACTAACTCCATTTACTAAAAATTTAGTTTGGTCAAATTTCATAAACACGATTTCAATTTTAATCATTTAAAATTAAGAACTAAACCAATAGAAACGGACCTATGTGTTTGGTCAAATTTCATAAACACAATTTCAATTTTAACAATTTAAAATTAAGAACTAAACAAATAAAAATCGACCTATGTCTACACTCTAGGTCACTCATTGAGCTAAAAACATGCACATAATTGATATATATTTAGTAGAAAAATAAGAAAAACATTTAACACAACAATCATAGCCACTCTTGGAAGGGAGAGCAGATAGAAATATGAAGTGAGGGGAGAGTCAGATTAGATCTTTGGTCGAGGAAGAAGTAATATTATGGGGAATAACTCTGATGAATCTGGGCTAAGTAAGTTCATAGAAGAGGGGGAAGCCGCATTAGGATTATTGCATCCACACTCAATTGAAGCTAAAGAGGGAACATCATCATCAATATCAGTTGAAGTGGAAGAGCAAATGGGGGGCTTGAATCTTGAGAATAAAATTGGCTGCAGATTGGAAATACAAATGCAAATAGGAATATAAGTCTTGAAAGGACGTTGCAACAACAACATCAATGTTTGTAGGCTCAACAACATCATATGCAACAACTGCATCAACATCAACAACATTAGTGGTTACAGGTCCAACAACATCAGATGCAACCTCCCTGGAATGCCCCCACGTGTGTGATGACTCCACAGGAAAGAGTCATTCAAAACCAAATGATAAACCAAATCAACAACCTCCCTATCAACCTCCATGGGCAAGCTCAACCTCCATTATAGGGAATAGCCTTGCAACAACAACAACAACAACAACATCACGCCTTCTCCATGGCCACATTGTCTACCATTAACCATCAATTGCAACAGCCGCCACTTCCACTACATGGAAGAGCCTTGCAACAACAACTGCACACCCTCTCCATGGCCACCTTGCAACAGAAGATGACTAATGCGCACCCTCACTAGAAGCAACATTAGATATTAGATATTCGTGTCACACTTTATTCAACTATAACTACACTTTTTTAACTTGAATGTTATTCATATAAATTTTGTTGAATCTGATGCTATATATATTTATGTGTTGAAAACAAATATAGTTTACCACTATCATACCCCAGCTATAAATAGTCAATTATTTCTATAATCACATCAACAATATATCTATGCTTTATTTTCATGATAATCTTAAATATCATGGTAACTGTTTTTCCAAGAATTTACACAGTCAACTACTCATCGTATTTGGTTCGGTATTGCGACCGCACATGACTTCGAGAGTCATGATGATATTACCGAAGAACGCMTTTATCATAAAATTTTTGCTTCCCACTTTGGTCAGTTGKCTATAATCTTTCTGTGGACCTCTGGTAATTTGTTCCATGTGGCTTGGCAAGGCAATTTTGAAGCATGGGTACGCGATCCCTTACATGTAAGACCCATTGCTCATGCAATTTGGGATCCTCATTTTGGTCAACCAGCTATAGAAGCCTTTACCCGAGGAGGTGCTCCCGGTCCGGTCAATATTGCTTATTCTGGTGTTTATCAGTGGTGGTATACAATCGTCTTACGCACTAACGAAGATCTTTAAACAACCATTATAGGTGTTATTTACAAATTTTTATTCATTTTTTAATGAATTTAAAGTAATAAAGTGTTTTGCAATTTCTCTCATTTTTTTTTTACAATTTGCTAAAAACTATTCATATGCATATTGTTTATATTGCAAAAGCATTCTAAAAATGAAACAACTTTACTTTAATATCTTCATATATTTAATGATTTTCTATAAACTTGTATTTTAAATATAATGCTTCTTTCTTTTTTGTCATTATTAAAAATATTTTTTTATAGATCACATGTTTAATTGCGAGGAATAAGTGACTTATATGCTCTAGATCTTGTAATGGTCTAGATAGTTTATTTGCTATATATGCATTTAGAAAAAATAATAACTTTTATTTTTCAATTCAAAGCCATCAATTTCATCTATGATTATGCTAAGGAGTGACTTGAAAATAAATGTATATTATTATTTATGAACAAGAGTGTTGCACCACTTAATGCACATCATTGTATGTGATATGTATGACAACAATACATATTGTTATTGTTATCATTGTTGTGAGTCAATGTACACTGTGGTGATCCCTACAAGTTACTATACAAACATGCCATTTCTTTCCAGTTAGACATATTTAATAAGAACATAGTCCTTTTACCAATTACGTTGAAATGCAATAATCAAATTAAGAAAATATGTATTTCTTCATCCTTCTTACAATCAAAGCAACCCTATTATTCACCAACTATATTTCCCCACACCAAATACTATATAAAATTCATTGGGCTGCAAAAAGCTCCTATATATCCACACAAGAACATATGTGGAGAAATTGAAGCTCCTTCTCCAATCAAACTTCTAGAGATACAAATAATTCCTTCTTTTATTACAAGGATTATATTGGTGTCCCAAAATTATTCTTATTTTTAATATAATTACTACATATTTTAAATGGACTACTAATCACACAAACATAATTCTCAAACCTTCCAAAAGAAGATGTTTACCTTCTATATATAAAACTCTTCTATATATAAAACTCTCAATAGAAGCTTCTTCACCTAATTCTCAAACCTTCCAAGAGGAAATGTCTACCTTCTATATATAAAACTCTCAATAAAAACTTCTTCACAATACCTCAATATATCAACATTCATTTAATTTTGTACTATATTATGAATACATCAGTTCTCTTAAGAGTTCTTTAGCAATGTCATCCTTCATGACATCAACCTAGAAAACAATAGTTGTAAGCACATAAACCACCACGCAACTCTATATGGAGATTATTGCTACATTAAAAACTATTAAAACTCTAAATATGAAGTGATATCAGAGATATGGTACAAACTGACGTGTCTAAGCATATAATGAACTAAGGGACACAACCATTGCTTACATAACATTGTGTTAAGTAAATTTATTTCATAAATTTGTACAAATTATTTTCATAAATTTGTACAAATTATTTTCATTTGAAGTAAAATATATATCTCTAAGGATATTTAAATGCCTTTCTATTACATATATTATATAGAAGTTTTTTTTGGGTTTTAGGATGTATTTGTGTTATAAAAATAATTTTAAGATATAGTGATAAAATTTATTTAAAATATAAGAAAGAGAAAAATGTGAAAACATTAAAGGATAGATGATAAGATTTTAGAATCATACAAAAATGAAAAAAAAATATTATAATAAAATAAAAAAATAGAAAAAAAATATTATAATAAAATAAAAAAATAGAAAAAAATATTATAATAAAATCAAATAGTTGAATTAACTTGTAAAATAAATTAATTTTAAATTTATGTATCACAATTTGAAATAATTTTTTTTTAATTATTTTGTTTTTTTTCATAGTTTCATAAAAATAATTTTAAATTTATACATCCAATTTAATTGGATGTATTTGTGTCATAAAAATAATTCTAGAATATAGTGACAAAATTTATTTAAAATATAAGAAAGAGAAAAATGTGAAAACATTGAAGGATAAATGATAAGATTTTAAAATCATACAAAAATGAAAAAAAAATATTATAATAAAATAAAAAAAATAGAAAAAAATATTATAATAAAATCAAATAGTTGAATTAACTTGTAAAATAAATTAATTTTAAATTTATGTATCACAATTTGAAATAAAAAAAAATTAATTGTTTTGTTTTTTTTCATAGTTTCAATCTCTTATCATTAATGCAAATAGTCTACAATGATTCGGGTGTTAAAAAACAAATTTTCATTCATTTTTTTAAGTATTTTTGTAACAAGAAGTGCTTTGCAATTTCTCTATTTTTATTATCATAATTTTTTGAAAAGTAAACATTTGCATATTATTTATATTGGAAAAACATTCTAAAAGTGAAATAACATTACAATAATACATTCATATATTTAATATATTTAATGCATTCATATATTTAATGGTTTTCTATAAATTTGTACTTTAAATATAATGCTTCCTTCTTCTTTTCCTTTTCCATTGAAGAAAATAATGTTAGTACAATTATTAAAAATATTATTATAAATCATATGTTTCCTAATAAGGAGATGATTTAATTATAAATCTTATAATTAGTACTTTAAATATAATGTTTTTTTCTTCTTTTCCATTAAAGAAAATAATGTTGTACAATTATTAAAAATATTATTATAAATCATATATTTCATAGGAAGGAGATGATTTAATTATAAATCTTATAATTGGGAAGAATTGCTGACATATATGCTAAAAATTGATCTTGTAATGGTCTAGATATCCATATGTAGCATTAAGTTTATTTGATATGTATATTTAAAAAGAAACAATGACTTTTATTTTTCAATTCCAAATCATAGTTCTTCCAATTTAATTTTGGGATTTCACATATCGATAGATTTCATCTCTCATTAGGATAAAAAGTGACTTAAAAAGAAATTATTATTATTATTATTATTATTTATGAACAAAAGTGTTTCACTACATATACATATGTGTGACACACACACATACTATTATTGATATCATTCTTGTGAGCCAATGTACCTTGTGGTGATCCATTCAATATGCCATTAATTAGACCTATAATTGAGAGGAACATATTCCTTTTACCAATTACTTTGAAATGAAATAACCTGATTTAAAAAAATTAAATTTATTTGTCCTTCTTAGAATCAAACTAATCTTATTATTAACCAATTATATTTTCCCATGCAAAACAATGTATACATTTCATTTGATTGTAAGAAGCTCCTACAGATCCATGAAAGAACATATGTTGAGAACTTGAAACTCCTTAAATGCAAACAAACTTGTAGAGACAAAAATGATTCCTTCCTATATTAGAATGGTTATATTGGTGACCCGAAATTATTCTTACTTTTTGAATATAATCACTACATATTTTAAATGGACTAATCACACAAACCTATATCTCAAACCTTGCAAGGTAGTATGTTCTTAAGGTATGTTATTAGTAGTGCATGATGCCTACAGATTGAGGTAATTTTGCGTTGATGTGCGTCTACGGTTCCCGCCCCTGGTCACATAATAGAACCCTCATTCCTATGGGGCCTACCCAATGCATTGGATTCTCATTCACGACATGTTGAGTACTTTTCCCGTAATCCAATTACGGGTGCATTTATGGATTTATAAATTGTTGATTATGGCGAAGAGCTTGTCACCTCCAACGACGTTTGCATCACCGATATCGATTTCATTGCAAGTCAGGAGGAGAGATGGGATCAACCCGCGGAAAAAACTTGGTCATTGATGGAGCCACGTGGATGGATGGAAGAAAAGATGCCTCCATGCACAACGATGGGTGATCACGTGGAGACTATAAATGCACAATCGTCGGGCCTTGTCCATGTTCCTGCACGCGAGAGACCACAACTCAATCCAAATTCTATAGCAAATGAATCGGTTGGATTAAAGTACATAATTAATTCCCGTCTAAATGAGAATCCCTCTCTCCGATGCTTCAGTTCCCCAACTGCGGTTCCATCTCCCTCCCCTTTCCTAAGCAAAGGAGAAAAATTATGTGAGAAGCATTTGAAGCGGTAGATGGCGGAACAATGAAAATCCAAAAAATAAATCAAAGATAAAGGGGAGAAGCTGTGTATGGTGGTCCACAAAGAAGTGGAATTGGGGCGCTTTAGGGATTGTCCTCCAAAAGTGGTCAATTTATTTCAACCCTGGTCAGGCTTCAATGGCGGTTCAATGTGTATGGGCTATTCTACCTAATCCTGCTTTGGTATTTTGGTTTGATTCTATGATGACAACTATCATCAACACACTTCTTAAGTTCTGCGGTTTGGAGAATTGTTGGGAGTCAAAGATGGACCGACGGTGGGCCCGGGTCCATATTGGAGTAGACCTCCCTGAAGGGTTGATCAGAGAGCTCGAGATGGTTTGCGCAATATCCTAATGGAGAGAGAGGGTGGAATATTAGTAGATACCTTTTTGTAGATGTGTTGAACCTGCACATAATAGATATATATACAAAATACCACACACATTTGCAAAGAGAAATTGAGAAAGAAGAAGCAAGCGAGAAAGAATGAAAGAATTCTCATTAACCGTAATGAATAATGAATAATTTACACATGATACACTCTGTATAACTTAATCAATGCGCACTGGAGGAGAACCAATGTGCCATAGTGGTTGTATAGAGTGATATGGACACACACCAACAATTACGGGAGTGAACTGCCACCTAGTCTAGTCTCTCAGGCAGTTACGAGAGTGAACTGCCACCTAACTGAATTAACTAGTCAACCAATCTTCAATTAACTGACTGAAACAAAGTGTAGTGAGGAGTAGATCAAGGAAACAAGGGTAATGTGCCAGTCTGATGATGAAACCAAGGCTAATGCGCATTAGCATGGTGATGATCCCAATGTTGCATGGTGACAAAAACAATGCAACATCTCGACTCAACTCAACTAGTCAAACTGAGGTGTCAACTGAAGAGAATATTCTCCAGGTGAAATATTCTCCCCTAAACTTTAGGAGACTGAATAATGACTAATAAACATAGGAAAAACCTTAGGACATTAGGAAAAATAAATCCTAGGTGTGTGTGAAGTAACTCCAACACCCCCCCTGAACATCACTATGGTGAAAATAAAGAATGGGCCCCGACAACGAGGCCATGTTAGGTACCCAAATACAAAAAGNCACTATGGTGAAAATAAAGAATGGGTCCCGACAACGAGGCCATGTTAGGTACCCAAATACAAAAAGATACACTGAAATAAAGTTAGGAAAGAGAGAAAACCTCATGGGAACCCCCCCCCCCTCAAGGTACAATGTATATAAAAAGAAGAACTGACAGTTTCTAGGAAACTATGTCCTTCACTCCAAGACGACTTCGCAGATAGTGGAACTTCTGCTCAGTGAAGGTCTTGGTGAAGATGTTTGCCGTCTGTTTTGCTAAAGGAAAAAAATATAGGTTGATGATCCAATTGTGTACTAAGTCCCAGATGTAGTGCATGTGGATATCGATGTGCTTCATTCGTTGCCTCTGAACCGGATCTCTGTAGAACTTCAGAGTGCTTTGGTTGTCACACCAGATGATGATCGATTGATGAAACTGAATGCCCAACTTAGTGAGAAAATGTTGTAGCCACATAACATGAATGGTTATGTAACTACCCCTATTTACTCTGCCTCAGCTGAAGAAAGAGCAATAACAACCTACTTCTTGCTCGACCAACAGATAGGCTCAGAACCAAGACTAAGTGAGTAACCATATGTGGACTTGTGATCAGTGCTATCGCCAACCCAGTCAAAATCTGTAAACCCGATGAGATCTAATGTAGAGTCCACTTCATAATGAATCCCAAAGGTGATGGTGCCATGTACGTATCGAAGGATACACTTTGCATCCTTCCAATGTAGCTCATGCGGCTCCTGCATGAACCTGGAAATTGCACCAACTGCATAGGAAAGGTCTAGTCTGGAGTGTGTGAGATACAACAATATCCCCACTAGTTGTCTATATAGTGTGATGTCAACCAATGGAGTGTCCCCGCCATCCTCAAGTTTGATTCCTGATAGGAAAGGAGTCGGAGCAGACTTACAGTCTGTTATGTGAAATCTCTCAAGGAGATCTCATGCATACTTGGCCTGAGACAGTTTGATTCCTGATGCATCCTGACTGATCTCGAGTCCAAGGAAGAAGTGTAGCAGACCCATGTTCGTCATCAAAAACTTGTCATGTAGAATCCTCTTGACTGCAACAATCACTGAATTCGAGCAACCGGTGATCAACAAATCATCAACATAAAAAACTAAGAGTAGAAGTGAATCAACCGTCCTGAGCATGTAGACATTCGGGTTTGATTTACAACGTACAAAGTTCCGTGACAACATGTAGGAGTCCATATTAGAATACCATTCCCTCAAAGCCTGCTTGAGGCCATAAAGATACTTCTTCAGTCGACAGACCCAAGATGAATCCTGCATAAATCCCTGGGGATGCTCCATATATATCTCCTTAGAGATATCACCGTGAAGAAATGCATTCTTCACGTCCATCTGATGGCCTTCCCATCCCTTGGCCACCACAATGGCAAGTGCCAAACATATGGAATCCATATTTTCTACTGGAGTGAAGGTCTCATCATAGTCAATGCCATGCACCTGCTAAAAACCTTTGGCAACAAGCCTGGCTTTGTATCTGCTAATCTGTCCATTCGTTGCGCTATTGGTCCTATAGACCCATCTACATCTGACAAGTTTCCTTCCAGAAGGAAGGGGAGCCAAATCCCAAGTTCGGTTCTCGAGGAGGGAGTTGTACTCCTCTTGCATGGCAGATTCCGAAAAGGGATTTCCAACATCCTCGCCATAAGACTATGGATTTGAAGACTGAACCAATAAAAGATGCCCGAAGGGCAATGGTTCAGTGGAAGTAAGTGCAATAAGAGGCTCCTCTAAATCGGATCGAGTCCTCCTAGTATCGGCTGGATCACCAACATGATCCCCTGCATACTGAAGAGTAGTCTGTGCCCACTTGGGCCTCTGCTCTGGATCTGCATCTACATCTGGATGCCCCGACTCTGCATCTGACTGTATTGACTCTGTATCTGGATCATTTGAGTCCTATGAATCAGAACTCTCATTTGAAGAAGAGTCGGCATGTGCATGATCATCATCTCGGCCAAGTGGAAGAATGAAGGTGTCTGCATGCGACTGCTGAGGTACATGCGAGACACTTTCCTCGAATTGGGCACTTCACTCAATCATGAGCCGATCCAAGGAACTATCGATAAGTTTGTATCCCTTCACACCGTCGGGGTATCCAACAAAGATACACTCTGTGCTCTGTGGATCAAATGCCTTCCTCTTTTCAGAGGGAATCCAGGCCCATGCACGTGAACCGAAAATATGAAAGTGGGTCACTTCTGGTTTGAGGCCGCTCCAAGGCTCGTAGGGGGTATTATCCTTGACAGATCTATGGGGAGATCTATTTTGGATGTAGGTTTCACAATTAAGTGCTTCGGTCCATAGTCTATGTGGTAGTGACTTTGCATGTAGCATGCAAGATGCCATCTCTTTTAGAGATATGTTTTTCCGCTCACCAACTCCATTTTGTTGTAGAGTATAGGGAACTGCATGCTGCAACTGAATCCTTACCTCATGACAAAGATTCTGGATCTCATGATCGACATATTCTCCCCCATTATTAGTTTATAGGAATTTGATTTTCTTTCATGATTGTATCTCAACCAGGGCTTTGAAATCTTTGAGGTGTTGAAAGACCTTAGATTTTTGCTTGAGAAAGTAAATCCATGTGAAACATGAGAAATCATAAAAAAAAATGAGAACAAACCTCACTTTGCTGATAGATGGATGCGAAAAAGGACCCATGAGGTCACTATGGATCAACTCTAAAGGAGATGAAGCTCTCTGAGTATTTCCTTTGTCAAATTTCTCTTGAGGGTGTTTTCCAAGAACACATTCCTCACGGACTCCTTTGGAGAAATGGATGTTTGGTAGACCATCAACCAATATTTGCTTGCAAAGATGTTGCATATATCTGAAATTCAAATGTTCGAACCTTTCGTGCCATATCCTACTACTTTCATCAGCATGGGTAAGCATCAAAGCAAAATCTGGTTCAATAAATTCAAAAAATGTATATAATCGAGATTGATGATTTACCTCACCGATAACAACCCTAGAATTGGTTTGCATGTCATATATGTCCACTACATTTGGTGTGAATATGAATTTATTTCCGGTGCCAGAATTCTTCATCTGATATATGGACAGAATATTGACGGTAAGTTTGGGAACATGCAACACATTCTCGAAGCTTTCGTTGGTGAGTTCAATCCTTCCTTTGCCGGTGACCTCAACTGGAGGGTTGTCCCCCATCAGAATAGGAGGACCTTTGCATGCATCCAATGAATAATAGATTGATTTTGTGGCAGCCATGTGATGTGATGCTCCTAAATCTACGATCCAAGCATCGAGAGAGGAGTTGATGGCAATCAAAGCATGGCTAGAATTTCCTTTCTTGGGATTCTGATCTTCTGGCTTCTTCTTCTTGGCACCCTCGGGGATGAGATATCCAAGGTTGTTTTGCTGAAGTATTTGAGTCATTAGATCTATTTGTTTCTGCATGCATACAGATTTTGGATGGAATCCTTTATGGAAGTACATGCATTTCTCTCCTTTTCTTCCCTTTCCACCTTTGGATCCAGAGGCATTAGTGAAGGGTTTTTAGTACCCTTCCTTCTTTGTACGTGCATGAGATTCAATTTTGTATTTATCTTTAGATTTATGATATTGATGCCTGCCATCTTTCACAGTAAGTGCATGCACCTTTGGGCCTTTGATTTTTCCCATGTTGATGAGCTTGGTTTGCTCTTATGTCAGGGATTCGATAAAGTCCTCAAGATAAGGCATGTTCCAGGTGGCTCCATAGGTGAATGTGACTGAATGGAATGTTGATACGACCATGGAGAATTCATGACCAAGTTTGGAGAGAATGGTGAGAACCATTTGTTTCTCCTCCTTAGATTTATCAACCCCGCAAGCTTTGAGTTGCGACAATAAATCCTTGAATTTTGTAAAGAAATCTTGGATATTGTCGAAGCTTTTTGGATCCAATATGAGAAATTCCACCTCGATCATGTGTCCCCTATCTCATCCTATTTTCCAAAGAGATCTTCCAAGGTGGTCCAGGCTTCATTGGGGGTTTTATAGGAATATAGGTGAAAAAGGAGATCGTGAGAGATGAGACTGCAAATTGTTCCGAATGCTTCATCCATTCGATTTAGATACTTGGATTTTTCTATGGATGATGTCGGTTCTGTGTCTGTATTCAAGGTTAACCTGTACAATCCTCTGGTTTGGAGATGTATGACTATTTTCTCCTTCCATGTAAAGTAATTGTAAGGTGTAAGAATGAATTCTTTTGGGAAATCCATCTTTTCGCTGTCTTTAATCTTTGGTACCTGCACAAAATTTGGTGTAGCTTTTGCTTAGCAACCAGTCGGCTTTGATACCATGTAGATGTGTTTAACCTGCATAGAATAGATCTATCTAGAAAATACCACACACAATTGCAAAGAGAAATTGAGAAAGACGAAGCAAGAGAGAAATAATGGAAGAATTCTCATTAACCGTAATGAATAATGAATAATTTACACATGATATACTCTGTATAACTCAATTAATGCGCACCGGAGGAGAACCAATGCACCATAGTGGTGGTCTAGAGTGATCTGGACACACACCAACAATTACGGGAGTGAACTACCACCTAGTCTAGTCTTTGAGGTAGTTACGGGAATGAACTGCCACCTAACTGAGTTAACTAGTGAACCAGTCTTTAGTTAACTAACTGAAACAGAGTGTAGTGAGGAGTAGATCAACCAATTTGGTGATGAAACCAAGGCTAATGCACATTAGCATGGTGATAATCCCAATGTTTCATGGTGAAAAAACCAATGCAACATCTAGACTCAACTCAACTAGTCAAACTGAAGTGTCAACTAAAGAGAATATTCTCCAGGTGGAATATTCTCCCCTAAACTTTAAGAGACAGAATAATGACTAATAAACATAGGAAAAACCTTAGGAACTCAGGAAAAATAAATCCTAGGTGTGTGTGAAGTAACTCCAACACTTTTCAGTGTTTCATATGCTACAAAATAGGTCACCTTCAACATCATTGCACAAAGGTAGGCCCAATGTAGCCCGCCCAGAAAAAAATATGAATTTTGAAAGAAAAAACTCTGTCAAGGACTGGAACACTCAGTCGACACATATCCACATCTGAAGAGAAAGAGGATTCCACTAGGACACCCATCGAAGCATTGAAGGACATCTCAAAGGATGTTTATGCCACCTCGTCTCTGCCCTTGGTAAGATTCCTTTCTATGCTTTGGATACTGTTATCTCTCTTTCTTCTCCTGTGCAGTCCAAAGATGCAAATATTTTCCCTTCTCACCTTCTCGCATAAAGAGTTAGACACATGGTACAAATACGTGGACTTCTTCCTGAAACTTAATGGATATCAATTCATCAATTGGTTGCGGCTGTATAAAAAAACCAAAGCTCACATCTTCCTCTGGGAAAACAAATTTCTATCAAGAGGGGTCCATCTTACTTAGATCAAATCCATGCTAGAAATTATACTTGTGTATTGGATGTTGATATCAACARTGTCTTTAGGTATTCTCAATAAAATTTAAAAAACAAGCTTTCAATTCCTTTGGAGGGGATCATGACAAGCTGGAGTTATCCCCCTAGTTAAATGGAATCGAGTAGAATTTCCTAAGAATTTAGGRGGAYGGGGAATTAAAAAAACATACTTGTTCGCCCTCTCCTTAGCAAGCATAAGCTTGTGGCTCCTAACCCAKAACAATTCCCTTTGGGGTAATGTAATGAAATCAAAACATCTGAAGGATCTGTCCTTCGAGGAGTGGTACCATCAGCCATGAAAATCCCCAAGCGATTCTATCATGTGAAAATATATGGTTTCCTCTTTCCCCTTGATGGGATAATGGACGGTTTTGAAGATAGGAAACAAGATCACAAAGTGAGAATCATGGACGACCTCTCGATGGATGCCAGGGAGGAATTCCATCTCTCTGATGTTCTTCTTCGGGTTGTCCATGAGGTAGGAATTTACTCTCTTAGAGATGAAAAATCCCATTCAACCCAGGTTTTTGGAAGGCAGGCTTGGAATACTAGTGAGGAGATAGGGCTGGAGGGTCCTCTAGTGGTCAAATGTAATTCATACGTAGGAATCTTGGTTTCAATCTTCATCAAATTAATGAAAGAGGAGGCATATACTCTCTGCTGGTCCAAAAATGCTAGCACCGTGGAATACACATCCTGGATGGGGTAGGCAACAATTGCGGAAGCTAGATTTTTTCGTGAATTGAAGTGGTGGTGGAGCTCTTTATCGAAACTCCACACCCCCCTGAAAAGAAAAATCACAATGTGGATTTCCCTTACAAATAAATTATTAACATGGGAAATAGGTTTAAAACATGGATGGATTGGTCATGGCCACTCACCATTATGCAAAGTTCAAGAGGAATCTAGTTCTCACTTGTTTATTTCTTGATCTTATACAATGTAGGTTTTCCATAATGTATCTCTCTAATTCAAGCCAAAGGCATCTTTGGGTCAGTCATATTTGGAAGCATGCTTAAGAGCATGGATTAAAGATAAGATAATAAAACAAGTGGATGGTCTTCCTTGTATTTTGGTCAATGGATTATGGTTTGCATGCAATTGTAGCATATTCAAAGACAAGGATATTTCCCCAGAAACAAAAAAAAACCAAATAATAAACTTCTTTAAGGATTTCTGGGTAAATTCGAAAGGAAGAAAGAATCGAATGCCGGTTATGCCCGAGTTGGATAAAGGAATCCCCTGGGGTTTCTTTGATGACGCTAGTCAAGAGCACCCTCCTCAATGCGGTGTTGGGGTCGTGCTTTTCCTTAATTAGAATCATTATTTTCATACACTTTATTCTCCAGGGAGAGGATCCATTAATAGGGCCGAATTCATCACTTAAGAACATTGTTGGCCATCGCCCTGGAAAAAGGAGTGAAAAAATTATGGGTATTGGGAGACTCAAATCTTGTCATTGATTGGGATCAACATAAAGTTAAAGTGGAAAATGTGTGCTTAGGACCTCTGCTCAAGGATATTTAAGAAACCT
Source organism: Picea engelmannii (assembly GCA_009831015.1). Classification (NCBI taxonomy): domain Eukaryota; kingdom Viridiplantae; phylum Streptophyta; class Pinopsida; order Pinales; family Pinaceae; genus Picea; species Picea engelmannii. The sequence continues at coordinate 236,750 of ML780368.1, read as the reverse complement.
GTCAAGCATTCAATCAAAAGGATAATATCACTATCCTAAGCAAAGAAGAATTTTTTTGTGAGAAGCATTCAAAACGGGAGATGGCAGAACAATGAAATTCCAAAAAATAAATCAGGGATAGAGGGGAGAAGGTGTTTATGGTGGCCGACATAGATATCTAGATCGAAGAATTACCTGAATTCATGGGGAGAACCTTGTGGGACAGTTTTGTGGGAAGGCATTGGAAGAAGCCTCGCTCAAGGATTTAAGCTATCTTGGAAACTTTCTCTAGGTTATACGCCAGATTTTGACATGATGGTGTGTGGATGGTTTTCTTTCAAATTGATGTTGAGGCAATTATGGAAAAGAAGTGGGGTTGGGGAACTTTAGGGCTTGTCCTCCAAAAGTGGTCAATTGATTTCGACCCTGTTTGGTCTCCAGTGGAGGTTCAATGTGTATGGGATATTCTACCTAATTTCCCTTTGGTCTTTTGGTCTGAGTCTACGCTGATAGCCATCGAAAACAAACTCAGTAAGTTATGTGGATTGGAGAATTATTGGGAGTCAAAGATGGACCCGCGATGGGCCTGGGTCCAGATTGGAGTAGACTTCCATGAAGGGTTGATCAGAGAGCTCGAGCTGGTTTGTGCGGTATCGTCATGGCGACATAGGGTGGAATATTAGTGACTACCTTTTCAATGTTTCTTATGCCACTAAATAGGTCACCTTCAACATCATTGCACAAAGGTAGGCCTAGTGGAGCCCGCCAAGAAAAAAATATGAAATTCGAAAGAAAAATCTCTGCCAGGGAGAGGCATGTTGATTTGTAATTCAGATCTGAAAAAACACACTTAGTAAACTAAACACGCATTAAAGAACATAAAATAGACAACACATAGCGGAGAAACCAAGAATACACGAAATATAGACGAAAAACTAGAACATAAAATAACCATCACATTTATTGAGAGAGAAGGGGCACCTTCTTATAGGCAAGGTGACTTTATCCTTCTCCTTATTAGGTGTTTACAAAATGTTTGTTGCAAAAAAAGGAAATACTAAATAATTATTATGAATCCTTATGCCTATTAGCTATTTATGAAAACGTTTGCTGCAACAAAGAACAAAATACTAATTAATTATTATCGAGCATCTCTTTACACTGAAAGTTGTTGTAGCGAATTGGAGCACCTTAATTGAAGTTGTTGTAGCGAACTGGTGTGCCTTCCTCCTACTGAGTGGCCAAGGAAGGGATGCACCCTTCCTGGTGGCCCACACGCTTAGTCAACACATACGTACATCTGAAGAGAAAGAGGATTCCAATAGGACGCCCACCGAAGCATTGAAGGACATCTCAAATGATGTTCACGCCACCTCGACTCTGTCCCCCTTGTAAGATTCCTTTCTGTCCTTTGGATAATGCTATCTCTCTTTCTTCTCCCATGCAGTTTGAAGATGCTAAGGTTTTCCCTTCTTCCCTTCCCGCATAAAGAGTTATATAAAGGGTTCAAATATGTCGACTTCTTCTTGAAATCTAATGGGTATAAATTTATAGATTGGTTGTGGTTGTATAAAAAAACCGAAGCTCGCATCGTCCTCTAGATCAACACATTTATATCAAGAAGGGCCCATCTAACTTTGATCAAATCCATGCTAGAAATTACACATGTGTACTGTATGTCGATAGCGACGGTGTGTTTAGGAATTCTCACAAAAATTAAAAAAATTAGCTTTCAATTCCTTTGGAGGAGAGCACGACAAGCTGGAGGTATCCCCCTAATCAAATGGAGTCTAGTAGCATTTCCTAATAAATTAGGGGGATGGGGAATAAAAAACATGTACCTATTCACCCTCTCCTTGGCATGCGCAAGCTTGTGGCGCTTAACCCACAACACTTCCCTTTGAGGTAATGTAATGAAATCAAAATACCTGTAGGATTTTGCCTTCGAGGAGTGGTACTGTCAGCCGCAAAAATCCCCAAACATTTCTATCGTGTGGAAAACTATGGTTTCCACTTTCACCTTAGTAGGATCATGGATGGTTTGGAAAATATTTGTGTTAAGTAAAGTTATTTCATAAACTTGTACAAATTATTTTCATTTGAAGTAAAATATATATCTCTAAAGATATTTAAATGCATTTCTATTATATATATTATATTAATATATAAGTTTGTTTTGAGGATGTATTTGTGTCAAAAAAATAATTCTAGGATAGAGAGTGACAAAATTTATTTAAAACACGAGGAAGGGAAAAATGTGAAAACATCAAGGGATAGATGAGAAGATTTTAGAATCATTAAAAAACGAAAAAAAAATATTATAATAAAATCAAATAGTTGAATTAGCTTTCAAAATAAATTAAATTTATGTATCACAATTTCAAATAAAAAAATTAATTGTTTTGTGAAGTTTTAACATTAATTTATGTATCACAATTTGAAATAAAAAAATTAATTGTTTTGTAAAGTTTTAACATTTTGCTTTTTAATAGTTTCAAATCTCTTATCATTAATGTAAATAGTCTACAATGCTTGGGTTGTTATTAACAACTTTTCATTCATTTTTTAAAATTTTTTGGAGCAACAAGTGCTTTGCAATTTCTCTATTTTTATTATTATATTTTTTTGAAAAGTAAACATATGCATATTATTTACATTGGAAAATATTCTAAAAGTGAAAAAACATTACAATAATACATTAATGGTTTTCTATAAATTTGTACTTTAAATATAAGGCTTCCTTTTTCTTTTTCATTGATAAAAATATTGTTATACAATTATTAAAAATATTATTATAAATCATATGTTTCATAACAAGTAGATGAATTGTGGACATATATGTTACAAATTGATCTTGTAATGGTCTAGATAACCACATGTAGCATTGAGTTTATTTGATATGTATATTTTAAAAAGAAATAATGACTTTTATGTTTCAATTCAAAATCATAGTTATTCAAATTTAATCTTGGGATTTCAGACATTGATAGATTTCATCTCTCAGGATAAGAAGTGATTTAAAAATAAATTATTATTATTATTTATGAACAAGAGTGTTTCACCACATATACATTAGTGTATGTCATATGTGTGACAGAAGCATATACTATCATTGATATCATTCTTGTGAGCCAATGTACCTTGTGGTGATCCCTTCAATAGGCCATTAATTAGACCTATAATTAACAATAACATATTCCTTTTACCAATTACTTTGAAATGAAATAATCTGATTGAATTTTTTTTTCTTTGTCCTTCTTAGAATCAAACTAATCTTATTATTAACCAACTATATTTTCCCATGTAAAATACTGTATACATTTCATTTGATTGTAAGAAGCTCCTACAGATCCATGGAAGAACATATGTTGAGAAATTTAAACTCCTTAAATGCAAACAAACTTATAGAGACAAAAATGATTACACAAACTTATAGAGACAAAAATGATTACTTTCTATATTAGAATGGTTATATTGGTGACCCAGAATTATTCTTACTTTTTGAATATAATCACTACAAATTTTAAATGGACTAATCACACAAACCTATATGTCAAACCTTGCAAGGTAGTATGTTCTTAAGGTATGTTATTAGTAGCGCCTGATGCCTACAAACTGATGTAATTTTGCTTTGATGTGTGTCTATGGTTCCCACCCCTAGTCACGTAATAAAACCCTCATTCCTATGGGGCCTACCCAATGCGTTGGATTCTCATTCACGAAACGTTGATGAATTTTCCCATAATCCAATTATGGGTGCATTTATGGATGTATAAGTTCTTGATTCTGACAAAGAGCTCGCCACCTTCGATGGCATTTGCATCACCGATATCAAGTTCATTGCAAGTCAGGAGGAGAGATGAGCCCGACCCATGGAAAAAACTTGGTCATCGATGGAACCACGCGGATGGATGGAAGAAAATATGCCTCCATGCACAACGATGGGTGATCACGTGGAGACTGTAAATGCACAGTCGCCAGGCCTTTTCCATGTTCTCGCACGCGAGAGACCACAACTCAATCCACATTCTATAACAAATGAATCGGTTGGATTACAATATGTAGTTAATTCCCATCTAAATGAGAATCCCTCTCCCCGATGTTTCAGTTCCCCAGTTGCAACTCCATCTCCCTCTCCTTTCTTAAGCAAAAGAGAAAAATTCTCTGAGAAGCATTCAAAGTGGGAGGTGGTGGAACAATGAAAGTCTAAAAAATAAATCAGGGATAGAGGGGAGAAGCTATCTACGGTGGTCCACAAAGAAGTGGCGTTGGGCGCTTTAGGGATTGTCCTCAAAAAGTGGTCAATTTATTTTGAACCTGTCCAGGCTTCGGTGGTGGTTCAATATGTATGGGCTATTCTACCTAATATCCCTTTGTTATTTTGGTTTGATTCTACGCTGACCTCTATCACCAACACACTCGGCAAGTTCTATGGTTTGGAGAATTGTTAGGAGTCAGAGATGGGTCGGTGGTGGACCTGGGTCCATATAGAAGTAGACCTCCCTGAATGGTTGATCAGAGAGGTCGAGTTGGTTTGCGCGGTATCCTCATGGAGACAGAGGGTGGAATATTAGCGGATACCTTTTCGGTGTTTCATATGCTACATAATAGTTCACCTTCAGTATCATTGCACAAAGGCAGGCCCAATGTAGCCCGCCAAGAAAAAATATGAATTTTGAAAGAAAAAACTCTGTCATGGACTGGAACGCTCAGTTGATGCATACCCACATTTGAAGAGAAAGAGGATTCCACTAGGACGCCCATCGAAGCATTGAAGGACACCTCAAAGGATGTTTATGCCACCTCGACTCTGTCCTATGGTAAGATTCCTTTCTTTCCTTTGGATATTGTTATCTCTCTTTCTTCTCCCATGCAGTCCAAAATGCAAAGATTTTTCATTCTTCCCTTCTCGCATAAAGAGTTAGACACATGGTACAAATACGTTGACTTCTTCCTGAAACTTAACGTATATTAATTCATTGATTGGTTGTGGCTGTATAAAAAAACCAAAGCTCTTATAGTCCTCTGGGAAAACAAATTTCTATCAATAGGGGGCCATCTAACTTAGATCGAATCCATGCTAGAAATTATACCTGTGTATTGGACGTCGATAGCGACAGTGCCTTTAGGTATTCTCACAATTTTTTTGAAAATTAGCTTTCAATTCCTTTGGAAGGGATCATGAAAAGTTGGAGTTATCCCCCTAGTGAAATGGAGTCGAGTAGAATTTCCTAATAATTTAGGGGGATGGGGAATAAAAAAAATATACTTGTTCGCCCTCTCCTTGATAGGAAGAAGCTTGTGGCGCCTAACCCATAACAATTCCCTTTGGGGTAATGTAATGAAATCAAAACATCTGAAGGATCCATTCTTCGAGGAGTGGTATTGTCACCCCTGAAAATCTCCAAGCGATTCTATCATGTGGAAATATATGGTTTTCGATTTCCTCTTGATGGGATAATGGACAATTTTGAAGATAGGAAACAAGATCACGAAGTGAGAATCATGGGAGACCATGGAAGACCTCTCGATGGATGCCAGTGAGTAATTCCATCTCTTTTATGTTCTTCTTCGAGCCGTCCATGAGGTAGGAATTTACTCTCTCAGAGATGAAAAATCCCATTCAACCCAGGTTTGTGGAAGGCAGGCTTGGAAGACTAGTGAGGAGATAAGGATGGAGGGTTCTCTAGCGGTCGAATGGAATTCATATGTAGGAAGCTTGGTTTCAATCTTTATCAAATTAATGAAAGAGGAGGAAGATACTATCTACTGTTCCAAAAATGCGGGCACCAGAGAATACACATCCTGGATGGTGTAGGCAACAATAGCAGAAGCTAGATTTTTTTGTGAATCGAAGTGGTGGTGGAGATCTCTATAAAAAATCCACGCCTAAGAGCGCTCTTCGATTGGAACGAAAAAGTATAATGACACATGGAATTGGTATGACTAAGAGACAAGTAGATTACCCAACTGTAAGACGAGACAAAAACATGTGCCATGTTCAAGGGAGACAACAATAACTTCCATAATGGATTCCAAAAAACTTGACCCTCTTCTTTCAATTCCCCACCCCACCATGATTGGTGAGTATCTCTTTGTTTTTTAATGAGCTTGAGGACTATAACAAATTCTCGGTATAGCTCATCTTTGATGAGTCCCTCGACATATGTTTAACGAACCTGAAGAAGGAGGGGTTTGGTCTCGTATGGGTGCTGGAGTTTGGTCCCTTATAGGTCCTTCAATGCATAATTTTACGAGCCCAAAGAAGGTAAAATCGATTGTTTTTCACATTTAGAGAGTCTAAAAAGAACTTAAAGATGAGTTTGTGGGTGACCTTTTTGTAAATTTAGTCTCCCAAGCCCGAAAAAAGTGTAAAAATATACAAGGGAGAACTCTCCTAGTCATGCTTGACTAGAGTATTCCTTTTTCGTAATTAGTCTCGCGAGGCCGAAAAAAAGATAAAATACCACTCGAAAGATGCCCTTTCAAACCTTGTAAAGAGTGTGAAAGGAAGCAAGATGACTCAAAAATATTTTCATGTTTAGGGAGTCTGAAAAGAGCTTAAAGGAGACTCCAAAGAGTTCATTTTTCGTATAGCTTTTACGAGTTAAAAAAAGAGATACAAGTATAATCGATAACCTATTATCATGTATTTACGATCATGAGAAAGAACAAAGAGTTCTAGAAAAGACTATTACGTTACGATGGGAACTACCCCCAAGCGCGGATCTTTCCTAGAAACTCGTCTCTCTAGAGGTATTTTCCCCACAACATGTGTGGTAGAAGCTAGTGGCTTCACTCCAACATGATGTCCAGAGGCTAGAGACCTTCCCCGTAAGTGTCATTTCCTCCGTCGACTCTTCTTCTTTCCTCATTTATGCGTCTGGCTATTAATATGAATATTTTCACTAGGCGGAGAAAAAGAAGGTTCAAGTATTCGATCCATAGTGAGTCTTGATTCGAATGGAGGGGGTATGTTTCATTTTTTAACGAGCTTGACAGAGACAATGAACTATGCTCATAAGCATCTATTTCCTTTCTTAATGAGTTTGACACAGGAAAATATCTATGCTCATAAGCGTCTGCTTCATTTTTTAATGAGATTGACATAGGAAAAGAGCTATGCTCGTAAATACCAGGTACTAACAAAGGATCAAGTGATTCTAGGAATTGTTGCACCTGTGTCGAAATCATATTTAACATGGAAACCTGTGGGGTGTCAGGAGCAGGAAAAAGAAAAATCCCCATGAGCCAATGATTTTAATTCATTTGTCGTGCCTCACAATGTTCAAGGGAATTTTCATTCCAAACCCACCATTTGCAGCAGTACCAGTTTCCATTCCTGTGTCAATCCATACTCATTTAATATGCCATCTCACATCACTTTCTTGTGTCAGTTTTGTGTCGATGATGGGGGATACTTCATGGCCCTCCTTTGATGAGTATGTTCCTGTCATCTTCAATGCATCATCCAAGAATTAGACTTAGAAACAAATTAGTACCTTGGAACCTACGTGCCTCAATGGTAGGCCTCCTCGCTTCCAACAATAGGTTTACACCATTTACCTCTGATAAGATGATTCCACGAATGTTCGACCTCAGATCATTTATTCACATTCGCTAGAATGTACTAAAGGTACCTTGGGAATCATTGTCATCATTGGTGATTTCCCTCGCACTTGTTAACGATATACCTCAATGATCGGTAATCAAGTGGTTTCTACCATGTTCGACATCAAGACATTTATTCACATGGATAGATTCGTACCATCTCTGGATAGGAATGAAGAACCTAGGTTGAGCGCTCTCTCTGTTCGATGATTTTCCTAAGCTACGATGGAGGTTATTTGAGCATGTAAAATATTTCAGTACAATCAACATGCTAGAAATCTTATTGATAAATATATTGTCACATAGATCCACATTGTATTGATATGTGGCTATGTTTTGTCATCTCATAGCTCCACTGTGTATGTTTTGTGGCTGCAATCAGTTCATGTCATGGAGGTATGGATCCACATTGTATCTCTGGTGGTCGTATCCTTAGTGAGTATTTTCATGGATCTGTAGTGTATTGGTCGGTGACCATGCTTTGAGTCAACTCGTATTCCGAGCATAGGTATGCTTGCCTCGGGAATGACACATATATTTATATTGGTTGATGGTTGTTTGCGACTTCTACCAGGTTCTCCTACTCTGACACCATTTAATTAAAGAATTTGTAAAGTGTTTCAACCATCAATTTCTCTTCTGACCTCGCACTTTAGGCGGTATTTGTTTCACATCAAAATGCCACACTTAAGTGTCACACTCTAAGTGTTGCAAGTGTCACAAAGTGCTGTATGCACCTTGTTAAGTGTCATGTGCACTTTCTCAAGTGTCATAAACACCTTACTAAGTGTTGTATGCATTTTTCCAAGTGGCACAATTCATTGATGCCATGAAAAACATTTTCCATGATCCCTAAGTGATGTTGGAGGAAGAAACCCATCATTTCAAGGTCAGAAACATTATTTTTACTTGAAAATTCTACCATTTTTTTGGCATTTATGAAGGGTGGCGCCCCCCTGTCCATGTATAGGGAGCACCGATACTCCCCTTTCCATGTTAAGGGAGTGCCAATGGCACCCTGTCTCTAACTTAAATGGAGCGCCACTTTGGTTAGAGTAAAATATGGAGAATCCCACCTTTTCCTAAGGGATGGATCTAAACAGATGAGGTTGGTTTTGCTCGAATCCTATTCTATGGCTCTATCTTAGGATCAAATCCCAACTCATGGAGCCATATCCCCAACCACTTCCCTAAATATCCCATGGTGGTTGAGCCTCCCAATCCTATAAATTGAAGGCATTTCCAAGGTAAAAAGGGGGGAAGATTTCAGATGTCAAACCTTTGATCCCGAGAGAGGGAAATCCATTGAAGTATCATCATTTTGATCTAAATACTTTCATGCAAGGGTTGGACGAGGATATATTGGATAAGATTGTTGCAACGTCAAACATGCTTTGTAAGTGCCTTCGTTTGGCTTTCCATTTAATATAAACTTGGACTATTCCTTTCATTATGTTGTTCATGATAATGTCTATGATCAAGTCAAATCGAGTATAGATAGATCTGGTTTTTATCTAATGAAATATAGTAGAATTAGGAAGGTTTGCTTCCCTCTTGTTTTGCAGGTCTCTTTGGTCGCTGAAGGAATTGGAGTAGCGAAGAAAAAGGATGGAGCAGTGAGGACAAACTTCGGGAAACATGTGTGTCTTCATCTTTCTATCTATAGGTTAATGAACTAGATCTATAAGGAAAGTAGAAACCATTTGTTTACTTTTGTATTTGGACCAAAGAAGGGGTCTTGGTCCAAAGGGGAGCTTAACATGTCTGTAGGGTAAGATTTTTCATAACACAACTTCTAAAATTTTGTCACACAAATCTGACTTGTACATGCTAATGGTTGTAGAATGCATCTCATGCACCCTCCTGCTGAGTGCATCAACCACCTTGTTCTCTTTTCCTTTGATATGCTTTATGTCAAAGTCATACTCGCTGAGGAATTATAACCACCTACTTTGTCTGGCATTTAAACTTGGTTGTCCAAACAACTACTTTAGAACAATATGGTATATTCTCAGCTCAAATATTTTACCCATGAGATAGTGACGCAACATCTTCAAGGCATGCACTATGACTGCCAATTATAAGTCATGAGTAGCATAGAGAATCTAATGCTCTTTTAAATTTTATGATTCATAGCACACCACATGTCAATTCTGACTAAGGACCCCATTGAGCCCTTCCTTGCATGCATCTGTGCACACAATGAAGTCTGCATCTGAATCAACAATTCTCAAAATTGGTGCACTTGTCAACAAACTCTTCAAGTGCAGAAAAATTCTTGCACAATCTAGAGTCTATTCAAATCACACACCTTTCTTTTGCAAGGATGTGATTGGATGCACAATCTTTGAGAAGCCTTCAATAAACCTTCTGTAATAACTTGGAAGTCCCATGAAGGACCCCACCTTTGTGACATTTCTTGGTGTCGTCCATTCCTCAATGGATTTTATCTTTTCCGGATCCACAACTATTCCTTCCTTGGAAATGATATGACCCAAATAATGAATCTGTCACTGATAAAATGAACACTTCCTCAATCTTGCATAAATTTGATGCTCCCTCAATATTTGCAGTACCATCCTCAAGTGTTGCTTGTACCCTTCTTCAGAATTTGAGTAAACAAGTATGTCATCTAGAAATACAATGAAAAAATTATCTAAGTAAGTTCTGAAAACTCCATTCATCAAACACATGAAGAAAATTGGTGCATTTGACAATCCAAATGGCACCATCGTGAACTCGTAATTTTCGTACCCCATTCTGAAGGCAGTATTGCTGATGTATTCTTCTTTAATTCTCACTTTGTGATATCCAGATCTGAGATCAATCTTGGAAAATGTTTGTGCGCCCCTCAGCTGATCAAAGAGGTCATCTATCATTGGCAAAATATACTTGTTATTTACTGTTACTTTGTTCAAATTCTTGTATTCAATGCAAAGTCTCAGCGTACCATCCTTCTTCTTCACGAACAATACCGGGGCACCCCAAGGTGACACACTTGGGCATATATACCCCTTCTTTATAAGCTCTTCAAGTTGCATATGAAAATCCTTTGGCTTTGGCGTACTCATCCTATAAGGAGTCTTAGATATGAGTGTTGCTCCTGACATCAGGTTTATTGAGAAATCAATATCTCTTTTCAGAGGCAATCTCGATATCTCTTCAAATACATCCTCCAATTCTTTCAGTACTGCGTAGTCTTCAACATTTGGAATTTTATCCTTAGGTTCCTCCTCCATGTGCGCTGCAAATACTTGACATCCTTTCCTATAGCTTTTATTCAACTGCAAAGATGAAACTTCTCTGATAGTTACAACCCTTATAATTCCTTGAACTGTTCTTAAGTTTCCTTCCTCATCCAAGCAAGTAAATTCCTTATTATAATAGTCTAGATTGACATGATGCTAGTCCAACCAATCCATATCAATGGGGAAATCATACGATCCCAAAGGTATGATATTCAAATCAGATTTTGTGCTCATTCCATTCATTTCCATTAGACATGCCTTAACCATCTTGTTAATTTTCCTTTTTTTCCCCTATAGCTAACTGCACAAACTAATATTTTCCAAGCTTGCTCCTCGGCAATTGGAATCTTTCCACCATATTAGGATCTAGATAACTATGACTAGCTCCTAAATCATTTAAAATGACAATGGGTTGGTCATCAATCTTACCTTCCACTTCAATCATGTGCAACTGAAACTCAGCTTTCTTGTTATCCAACACTGCGTAAATCCTAGGTACATTTCTTCCCATGTCTTCAACTGTCGTAGTTTGTTGTACATTATGCACAATCCTCTCTTTTTCACCTCTTTGAGGGAAATCTCTATTCATATGATCTCTGACACAACCCCAACATTGAATAGGTTGTTGCCTTGGTTTTTGCCCCACTGTCTCCATCATTCTGGGCTCATTAAGAGTTGGTTGTCCTTGCGTACTATTTCTAAAAAATGGTGGCTTAGTCCCCTTCTTCCTCTGTTTCACTTTGTTTTTCACTTGTCTTCCCAAGCCTTTTGGAAAGTCGACCTTCCCCTTTGTTGACCATAAAGACATTTAATGCACCTTATGGTTTCCTCCAATGTCTTGGGGTCATCATATTGTATCTTGTCATTGATAAATGAGGGAAACCCACTCAGGTACCTCTGAATTTTAACTTGCTCATCCTTGATGAATGCGACATATTTCAACAGCTCTAAGAATCTTCTTTCATACTCATCTCTTGTCATACTCCCAAGATTGAGTTCAAAGAACTCCTTCATTTTCATGTCATAGTATCGCTTAGTTAAGAATTTCTTTTGAAAAGACCTCTTGAACTCCTTCTAAGTAACCTTATTTTCATCATTGTGTTGCACTTGCACGAATTGATCCCACCACATTGATGCTTTTCCTTTTATGCAGCTGAAAGTACTTTTTCATACCCAACAACCAAGTCTCCGCATCTTCATCCTTCTTGTGCTCACCATCAAAGGCATGAGGCTTGATCTTACTCATTTCTCCCTGTATCTCGTCTACCCCAGTCCTTCTCTTATGCCTTATGGTAGGAGATGTACTTGAGCCACTATGTGCTTTCCTAAATGAATGTTTTGGTGAGTGAGGATGATTCCTATCAACACTTCTTGCTTCTTTTGTTTTCTCATCATGAGACCTGCGACTTGTTCACTTGCTCGACTGTGTCTCCTTATCCATTTTATTTTCTATTATGTCCAAGAATCAACTTGATATTGAAGTCGTCTTGCTACTCTTTGGATTTCATAAGCCTCTCATTATCAACTTTATATCTTTGGACATCTTTTTGCATTCCCTTTATGGTTTCTACCAAGTTTATGTGCTCCTCCCTGGATTATGTACCATCAACACCCAAACCGACATACAAATCCATGAATTCATCATCAGGGCTATAATTTATTTGCGCATCTTCCATGCTTTTGTCTTGCTATAATCGCTGTTAATTATGCAAATGTGTAGAAAATAAGATTTGTTAGATGAATTCATGAAACAAGTACTTTATGAAAACTCTACACCATTTTGTTAGAATCCTTTCTTCTGAATCCCATACGCATACCGGGATTCAACACATACCAATGCGCGATGTCAATATTTAGCACATACATCACGCATGCACCACAAATTTTGTTCCATGCAACCCCAAATTTTTAGTGTGCACACTTGTGCACTATTGTTTTCTATGCAGTTCCGATGTTGCACCCTGTAATGTCCAAAATTTAGTGCCTACACTTATACATTCTTATTTTATGCGCACCATGGCCACACTATAATTCCAAATTCGGCCACTTACTAGTCCGAATTTTACCTTAAGTAGGTACTCGATCCATGCAGGCTCAGTGTTGAAACTGGAGCTCTGATGACAATTTATAATGCACCCCATTACCAACATCTCTGATACCAATTTGTAACGTACCCAGTTACCTAGATGTATACCATCTATGATACCAAATTGTAATGTACCTAGTTACCTAGCTGGGTACCAGCTTTGATACCAAATTGTAATGTACCCAATTACCTAGCTGGGTACCGACTCTGATACCAAAATGTAACATACCCAACCTCCTAGCTATGTACTATGCTACTCCAAAACTAGTGCGCAGATTCTACTTTAACATTGGTTTGTGCAGAAATACCTGAAGTAACACGCTCGAACCCAAGATGGGTCGCACCACACAACTTTCACAACTTATAACAATAGAAGTAGCACTATACAACTGCACTCATAAGCATACTGAGCACACAACACTAATGTGCGCATAATCCATTTTGAACATGTGATCACTATTGCGTGCACAACAATTCAGGCGTCACACGCCAATTCTGATTTCCTCGCGTGCATAGACTGCTTCCCTACGTGCACAGGTGAATATGGCCTATATGCACACTGAGTATTTCCCTATGCACACGACCATTCTCACCTCACCACAGAGACTCATGACCATTATCCTAAGGTTAACTTAATAGGAAAAACTAACAACAACTGGCATAGTTATGCACGACTACAAATACTAAATATCAACACCACACTTACATATGCAAGAATAATTATACAAAATAACAATAATTACTTATATGCAACAACATACAAGAATTAAACCCATATTGAACATATAATTAAGCACATAGTAAATGAGACAAGCATATCAAGACACTTATCTTTTTTGAGAAGTCACCAACTACGCGCATAACTCAAATGTTCCTCCTAGCCATAGAATTTGTTGCTCATATACTTTCAGCAATAGGTCAACCCCGAGCTGCGGCGTAACTCCACCAGGGAAAAAGGGTTCCTAATGCCAGGATAAGGTCTGATAATCAACATAATTTTTCAGTCCAAGGTGTCACTACTGCAACTAACCTACAATCTCTCATTCCCTATGCGCCTATTACACCTAAGGAAGTGTGCCCCTTCTCTTCTCAATGGTCCCTCAACTTCCCCACTTCTCTTCCAGGATTCCATCAACAAGCCAGACATGAAGTCTCAGATCCCTACAGTTAATGCCCAGCGCACCAAGGAACAATTCCCAACAAAAATCTCACTTGAAGAGAATGCTCACGGGCCTGACAACCTACCTCTTCGACAACAAATCTCTCACCTGAAGAGAATGCTCATGGGCCTGAAAACCCGCCTCTTCAACAAAAAAACTCTGGTTACAATACAAAAAACCTCTTTATAATATTTTCTTTGCAGATAAGGTAATAGTCGTCCTTTCTCAGATGGTCCAACCCCTTCTGCCCATGAGATTGAATGACTCCTCCCCAAAATGAATGAATTCCCCTGAAATGCGCTATGGACAACAATATATTTGCATGCCTTAAACTTAACACTGGTCACCTTCAAAAGTAGCTGTAGCCACTTGGCAACCCATTCCCATCCCTCGGGAACTTAGGATAAATAAATATCCAACAATATACTTTTCAGAAATATTAATAACATATTCCCTTGGACTTAAGTCCCCCCCCTTTTCCCTTTTCGGTGGAGTTATCCCCTCACATCTTTTCGTCTAATATGTCTGCACGCAAAGATGTGATGTTATTAATAACTTGAGTGTGATTACATTTATATGGATAGTCACACTATCCTATTTGCGTCTCGGTTCACCAGCCTCATAACCACACACACTCTCTAGCCTCAAATACATATACATCTCTATATATAAATATTATAACTCAGTTCGATGCACATTTCCAAGTAATCCCTGTGCACTTATGCAAGTGCCCACAATGCTACGAAATGTGCACACCCTTCCTTTGATGTGAAATCATGCGCACTTACCTAGGTGTGTGCACCCTTTCTTGGATAACAAACCTCGCGCACTGCTCAGGTGTGTGCAAAACCAATACTTGGTTCCAACGACTCACCAACCTATATGTACATTTCCATTTACAATTGGTACCAATGGCTCACCAATGTATATGTACAATTACAAAGGGTTTCAGATTAGAGACATTACAATGCTCTTGACATCACACAAGTTCACCGAACTAGTATATAGTATATTTTAACACACACACACACACACACACACACTAGTGCATTTTATTTATGGGTATTCAAATCGGGCACTAACTAGTACAATATTATCCAAAAGTCCAATAAAATTGACAACAACTTGTTGAGTTAACCCCTCGATATTTTTTGTTTCTTAGTGTTTATTATATATATGAACATAAATATGGAATTCATTGTATTGTATGTTTTGGTTATTTCCCCTTTTGGTATGTGGGGACTATCAAACTATTGTAGTGGTTATTATTGACATGAAACATTAGTATTTAACTTTTTTTTTTCATTTTCTTATCCATGTGCAATGTTTTATAACACATTTTGATTTATGATATATGTACATTCATGATTTGTATATTATAGAAATAAGTTAATTCTTATTTTGATCTTGCAATTTTTGTATTGAAATGAATTTATGTATTGAAATGAGACATACAAATTACTAAATAATTTTAATTAATGAATAATTTTTATGAAATTAATAATTACTTCATTAATTGGTGTTAATTAGTATTGATGATGATGATTACTATCCACCGAGACCAACTTTGTTTTATCGTATCTATAAAAGTAAATTAATTAGTTATATTTATTGTGTTGTTTCTTTGAATCTTGAATAACTTGGAAATGGAATTTTTGAGTTTCCTTTGATTTTTATGGGTTAATAAATTATGGAGTTTAGTTTTGTTGCACATGTTTTGAATATTAGATTTGATGTTTTCATAGGCTAAACATTCCAAGAGAAAGTGTTTTTTATCTTCTACTTTATTTGTCTCTCAATTTTTATAGATTCTTTTGTGCCAAGGTGTTTTAGGTCTTGTCCAACACTCAATTTCATTATAAAGTTCATGGGAATTTTTCTTCTATATGTAACATTCAATTTCTTTTTTGATCTGTCAATGATAGAAAGATAGTTTTGATCACAACAAGTAAAGTAAATAGTTAGTTTAAAACGATGTGCATTGGTACTTTGAATATTTATAGCACTAGTGCTTTTGAATTTTTGTTGTATCAATGCTTTACCATTTATTCTTCATCAGTGCTCTAACTGGACATAGGAGCACTAGTGCTTCAATAAATTGAGGAGCATTGATATTTTAACATGGCATCAAAGCATCAATGTATCAATATGGTTGCGACATTGATGCTATGCCATATAATATACATTGACTATATAAAACACGTGGCACAACAATAATTTGGAAACATGTGGTATGGTGTGTCATATATATATATATTTTGGTACTTCATGAACATATATGGGATCATTGGTGCATCATGAATACCAAATAGCATTATTCCTTTCACAATAAGTATTGTAGGGCCTTGCCAATCAACAATGCACTATTTTTATGAAGTGGATCAAAGAACCATGTGGGAGATGGTCGATAGTGCATACATCTCAATGGTATACTAATGCGCCATATCTGAATAGGAGCACACAAATAAAACTTAAAAAAAAAACCTTCACAAAATATCCACAACACTACTTTTCAAACCTCTACAAAAACCTCCAGTTCCAATTGTGGGGGTTTTAGCATAGTTTTTCGAAAAAAATTCTCATATATTAGCACTAAAATCCTTTAAATTCCTAGTAAGTCACATTGCACATGAAAAATACTTCGCTCATTCAAATAATTCCCAGTTCAAAGCAACATAAAACATATGAGAAGTGACTTATTTATTATTAATTTTTGCATCCTCTTACATTTACATTTGCTTTAGTTTAAGTTTGGGATCATATTTAGTGATGCCAATTCTTACTCCAACTTTGAAGGAAAACAAATTATAGTATTGAAAATTGCAATTTATTAGGAAACACATAAAATTGCTCTATTTTTGTTATCCTTAAACAATACTTATTATTGTGTTAATGGATACAACAAATTTTAGGTGCTAAATTTCATCCATGGATTAATTTTCATGTTTTTTTTTTCCAAAAAAACGATTAACCAATCTCCATTTTTATCTAAAACAATTTACCAAATTTTATAGGATAAAAGTATTTTATTTTAAAAATTGTCAAAATTTTATATAAGATATATAAAATCTATAGACATTTGAATATTTTTATAAAAATACCACCAAACATTTTATGGTTGGTATTTTTAAAAATGAGAAAGATTCATCAAAGATTTCGCACTTAGGAATAAATATACATTCTTAAAAATTTTCACAACAAAAAATTATATAGATTTTAAATATTATATTTCTTTTGTAAATAATATTTGGAAATTTAAATATTATCTAAATTAAAAGATATATTTTGTACATAAATTTATTATTTTTTTACATTAAAAAACATATTAACAAGCAAACTTATCTTAGCTTCCTATATCATATATTATGTGTAGAGAAGACAATTCATATGAAAAGATTTTATTAGAAGATGAAGAAATAAGAATAATGTATCTTGGAAAGACATTATTCTTTACACATCTTCAATTTGTTTATAGATTTAAATGGAAAGAAAAAAATATTTTCAATTAAGAATCAAAGAGAATTTTCCAATACATATAGGCTCAAAGCCATTACAACATACTCATTATAAGCTTTATTCATGTCATTATGAGAATTGAACACGGGTGGAGAGGATAACAATCATTCCTCACAACCATCCAAACTACACTCAATTGACTTGTGATTCTTATTATATATGATAGTTAAATTGTGAAAGTTTGATATTCATAAACTCATTATTTAGTTTTATAACCAGTATTAGCTTTTTTTATTAGTTATTTGTGTTGGAGTTTGGTGAAATATAATTGATAGAATTTTGATTAATCAAATGAATTTTATATTTTTTAAAGTTTCATGTGAGACCAAAATTTTAGAGGCACAATTCTATCATTAATAAAATTATGAGTATGACATAGTTATGATTAAAGCCAATTTTTTTGCTAGATTCACATTGGAATTTTCACCAAAAAAGAGGGGAATTTTTTTTTAATATTTTTGGCCATAGGTGAGAACTTCACTCATGGACTTGTGGAATCAATTCTCTGCTAAGCAAATGTGACTTGGGGAATCTAATCTATCCACATGAAATGACTATTTATGGAGGCAAATAAGTGACTTAATAAGTGGACAAACTTAATCTTTCCTTGATAAACTGACTTAATAAGTGGACAAACTTAATCTTTCCTTGATAAAGTGACTTAATAAGTTGACAAACTTAATCTTTCCGTTAATTTTTATTTTTTTTAGCAAAGCAAAGTTCCTCTTTGATTTACTCATTTTTTTCAAAATCCTACACTCTAGATTATCTTAAAACATGTCAAAACCCCTAAGAGAAAAGTTTTAAAAATGATTTTTAATAAAATGGAATTATAATTATTGGAAAAATTCTTATTAAATTTGATAAAAAAATTTAATGAAAAAAAATTAAGTTTATTCATTAATTAACTTACTTCCACTTTAATTACCCATTTTTTAAATACCTTTCATTTTATATTATTATAAATATTATTTTATCTTTTTAATTTATATATTCCATTAAAACATATACATATTCATTTTATATTATTTTATCTTTTTAATTTTTATATATTCCATTATATATTACTTTTCTTTTCAAAAACCTTTTTCAAACTTGCAATCAATTTTGGAGAGATCAAATGCCAAATTTTTATACACATGCCCACTATACTAACCAAATATTTATACACATGCCCACCTCACTAACTAGCATGTCCAATATACATGCCCACCTCACTAACTAGCATGTCCAATATACATGGATTGTAATTAAATCTTATTTCTCATAAACAAAATTTAGAAAGACATGATAATCATATGAAAAAGGACTTACATTCATGGATGTGATCATTATGAATTATACGTATAGTGTAACCAATATGGAAAAACGGTAATTACAAAAGAAAATTTAGAAAGACAATGATAATCATATGAAAAAGGACTTACATTCATGGTCATGATCATTATGAATTATACCGATAGTGGAATCCATATGGAAAATTGGTAAATTGGTAATTACAATGAGGAGTGAGAAGACCTATAAAGTTAATGATGAGTGAAAAGATTAATTAATTAATATTTTCTCTTAAATAAGAAGACATGATCTAAACTAACAAATTTTATTTTATTGTAATATTTTCAGAAGACATGATCTAAACTAACAAATTTTATTTTATTGTAATATTTTCAGAAGACATGATCTAAACTAACAAATTTTATTTTATTGTAATATTTAATGTCAGTTCATTATTTTTAACAGGAATGAAAAAGAAATCAAGAGTGACCACCATGTGAAATGAAAATGAAGGTAATCAAGGTTCTTTAAAGAACATAATAAATAATTTTAATTTATGAAATGTATTTATACTGGATTGTAGACATTTCCTGAGCACATGACAAGGCTCTTCAAGTAATTAAGTAGAATCAGAAAATAGTTTCCTTGAACATCTGATAGCTTTGAATACTTTGAGAAAGAAATATATTCTCGTCGTTATATTTCTCAAGAAAAGTGCAATGAAAGATATAATTTAACCAAACCATTTTATTGATATTTATTATTAGGATCGATACAAAGCTTTTATATTTCTTGATGAGGTTCATAAATTTTGAACCTTAGGTCATATGGTGAAATGAAATGGATCCTTTGTGGATAGTAAAGGCAGAAAAAAAGTAAGTCTAGAGAGTTCCCTAAACTGCAACAAAGCTTTTACATTCCTTATTGAGGTTCATAAATTTTGAACCTTAGGTCATATGGTGAAATGAAATGATATGGATCCTTTCTGGATAGGAAAGGCAGAATAAAAAAGAAGAAGTCTATAGAGAGTTCCCTAAACTGGTATTATGCTACTATTATGTGAAATGATCTCAAATAATCATTTGCTCAAGTTGGGGTTGAAACAGTTGAGCCATCATCGTTTTATATCTATTTGGAAGCACTCGTCAAAACATACATCTTACATGCATGTGGCTTTACTGATGCTGTTAAGCTGCCCTTATATGTGCTCCCCAGAGATTTGTACTGCAAATTAGCAATAATACCATTAGTAATGTTGAAGTCTTTCTGCAGGAGAACTTATGCTAATATCAACTCTAGTCACATATACACTAAGAAATGACTTCATTCCTGCAGAATTAGAAAACATTTAATACAAAAGTCTGAACCTTCTGTATATTTAATCTACCCTGTAAATTATACCTTCCACAAATTTCTAAGTTGGACTTCATGAGAGGATTCGAGGCCAATATCTTCCCATTTGGCTGTGATTGAAGCTCTTGACTCTCTTCTATTCAAGAGGATTACCACCATACGATTGTTAGATAAAGGACCTGCCCATACCTGTAGGCAACAAACATTACAGTACAATACAATAAATATATATT
>ML780368.1:188025-216239 GCA_009831015.1 Picea engelmannii | reverse complement strand
AAATCTCTCTAGATCACTACTATGGCACATTACTTCAGCCATGTACTACCGCTTGAAAACAGGATGTATATTATAATTGTAGTTAATGGTTGTATCATAAACCCCAAAAGATCTCTCACCTTGATTGACTGCAATCACCTCTGCATTGTTGAGGATCTCCACAGTCCCAGGGCTCATAGACCTCACGTCACACCCTATCAACAATGGTGCCTGCATATAGCCATGCATGATTCAATAGTAGAAAATGGTTTTGATTTAACTTGGTACAATAGAATAGAATATTTCAAGTCTCCTGTAGGATCTATGGGACAAACATAGAGTATCTTCATCATCTAAAGGCTGATATCATCGTTATCATATCAGCAGGAATAGAGAACAAGATATGATAAGTACCTTCATCAGGGCCCAGAGGCTGAAATGTGACCGGTATTCTTCTCTGCTTAATTTTCCATTTCCTATCTCCAACATGTCAGGATCTGAACCACACATGCCCAATGAATCACTTTGATCACTTGGAATAGCACTTGTCAAATAGAAAAATGATATGTAGTAATCAGGTTTATGTCTGTCATAGAAATTGGAATAGAACCCTACCATTCCATCCACCTGGTCCTGCATAATGTGCCCATCTGTCATTCAGATCCACTCGAGAAGCTATGCTGCAGCAGATGAACCATTCAGTCGGCCACAGCCCAAAAACAATCAATCCAAAATACAATGTTCTCTAACTATTTACAAGTAGAGCAAACCATGAAGTTAGAGTGACTGTAGACCCTATGATCACCTAATCCAACTGTTGTTAATGTCTTGTGTTGTCCTCCAGCTATTTCCAACTTTGGCTCCCCAGGTAGCAGGATGATCTCTTCCCCTACAAAAATAGTAGTTTGCATATGAAGATATCAATAATATGCCATCAATTAACGGAGAAATATAAAACTTAAGTACTGATTTCATAAATATGTACTCAAATCAAAACTTACCATTCACATAATGAATAAAATATTGGACGCCCTGTTCCCAGAAGTGCATCCCTCATTTTTGGGTACCTATAATTTAATACAGAGATTCAGTTTTCCAATACTTGGATACCCAAATAAACTACATTCTCTTTTCTGTTGCAGTGAATAATTAAATTCTAATAATAATCACACAAAGTTACAGTTTTACAAAGCCTTAAAAATGATCTTGCAGCTTCTCAGAGAACAAGAACCACAAGCTACCGAAGCAATGACTAAAGACTTGGAAAATAGAGATGGGCCATTAGGCTACAATCAACAAACTTGCGGTCTGCTAACAAAAAGGATTAAATGCATCCTTTACTTCCAATCCATGAACACCCACCCTTTCAAAGGGATTGATAAGTGCAGAGACAATAAATTACATAGCAAGCAGTAAAGAACTGAGATGAAATCCAAATGGTAGATAGCCTGGAAATTTGACTACTGTCCAGGCTGGAAAGGCACAGTTAATGATCCATCAAGTATAAGACAATTGGATTGAAGATTAGAAACAGAGACTTACCGCAATTCTGGTCTGCTGCGATCGGTATTACAATTGTCATATTTTAGATAATCAACCCCCTGTCAAGAGGTGTAGGAGAATCAGTCTGTAAAATAATAATAAAATTTCAAATTTACAATGTAAACCACTGTGGAACTGTAAGAGGAGGTAAATGTACCCATTCAGCAAATGTATCTGCATCTATTTTCTCATATCCCAATGAGCCTGGTTGTTGCCCTGAACAGGTACGGAACCTGGAAAATACATAAAAGCTCAGAAAAAATCACATTGACAATGATGGGAGAAGAGTAGAGAGATTTTGTTTGAAATTTTGAGAGTAGTCTGAGAGTCGCAGTAAATTTTCTACAATTCATACCCGGCATCTGAATATATCCCCAGTTTGAGTCCTTTGCTGTGCACATAATCAGCAAGGGCCTTGATCCCAGATGGGAATGTTGAAGCTTTTGGAACTAATCTTCCCTGCAGATTAGTCATAAATAAAGACCAGCATCACATAATCAGTTACCTTACAAAGACCAACACATAAATACATTCATAACTGAAAATAAAAAAACTCAGACAGTCCGACTGTCAAGTTGAGCATGTACATCTTTATTGCGCTTGTGCTCCGCCCAACAATCATCTAGTTCACCCGAAATGCAGAGTTCAGATCACCAAGAGTACCCACATTAGTACTTCATATCACATATAAGTTATAACATAGTTATGACTTTCAAGATCCATAGGTACGTTTCAGAGTAGAGTACAACAGAGCATACTTACCTATATTCACATACTCATATCCAAGATTCTTGAAACCAGTTGAGATCAAAGCATCAGCTGCAGCAGTAACAAAAGTAACCCACAAAACAAAACTTAGTTGAATTGAAAATGCTTAATTTCTATGGGAAATGCAGCTTTGCAAGAGACTTCCAAACCAAAGAATCGAATAAAAGATCAGTAGTTTCTCAGAAATACAATTAAGTGATAATCACATCACATACCAGTTTTTCTAACTATCTTCTCATCAATATTGCAGCCAAAGTGATTCCAACTATTCCATCTGCAATCCAGAGAAGGATCAAATCAGCATTGGTCCATATGTATATCCAATATAGAGATAGAATGTTACAATTTAAGAAGAATAGGAAGGGAGGGAGTATGAGTGGGAAGAACATCTAACATAAGGATATGCCATTGTAATAAGATAGCTTGATAGCTTGTAACATGGCATAAAACTTCCACAAAACTTCCACAAGTCAAAGACAGGTCACAAGGCATGGCACCCAAATCATCACAGAAAACACAGAGGGATAGGAACATTCAGTCTGACCCCATGGGAGGCGTCCTAGCCAGTCCATTCTCAAGCAAACTTCGCGAGATCTGATTCAAAATCTGCTTCTGGCCATTGCCAACATGAGCAAAACAGCAATCCAAGGCCATGAACAACACCAGAAATCCAGAGAGTGAGACCATTGTTTCCTTTGAAGTTTCTTCAATGCACAAACCTAATTAAGAAAAAAGCAGCTATTTCACATGAATTCTTTGCTTGAAATAGAGGGATTCTGAGCTGTCGAAGAGACCAGAATTGATATCATCTACAGGCTTTTCTCGTGGGATCAAAATATAGTTTTATTGATAGAGTTGGTAAATGATGAGATCATACGGAATCACACAAGTTGTCGGCAGAATTGTTTTCTAGCCTTCAACAGTGAGCTACTGGAATCGGAGTAGCCTTGTGCTGGAAAGGATGGGAGGACTGTGAGGCTCACGGGTGTGCATGGTGATGATTATCGACACGATGGGAAGATGAAGTCGACGAAATTGTGATGGGAAGAATCTAATCAACATTGCGATAGGTGGACTCTCAAAAGTAAATCTTTTGAGGGGCCAAAGAATGGTGAGGCCACATGGAGAGGATATCATTGCTTTATCGGAAATTTGTGGGTGACAGTTTGATAATGGGAGGAAAGTTTGTGGGTGACAGTTTGATAATTGGAAGATACCATTGCTTTATCAGAGGTTTGTGGGTGACAGTTTGATAATTGGAAATGATTCAAAATGATAAAAAGTCCAAATTAACAAAAAGGCATGAATAAGCATGATAATTTAAAAAAAACAAACAAACTATTTTTATATAAAAAGGATGGTATTTTGTGTAAATATGTTAGTATATTTAGTGAGGTAAGAGAAAGTAACTACTCTAAAAGATTGATTTAATTTTATTTTTTTTTCAAAAAGTTCAAAGCATTCGATCTAAGTTTTATATATATATATATATATATATATATATATATATATATATATAAAGTCATTTTAAAAGAATTATCAATTCGTTTCGTTCCCTTACTATATGATTTGGGCAATTAAAAAGATTCATGGACTAGATTGTGAGAGAGGTTATATTGGTTGATTTTTTGAGTCACCTCATGGCGAGGAAAGGATAAAGAGGTATTTTGATCGAAATGAGGGTTATTCTAGTCAAAGAGGGAAATGATCGTGTAGTGCATAGCGAAGTGTTTAGATGATGATTGTGGAGTCTTTAGTTATTGCAAATTTTTTTAATGGGGATTTTCATAGGTCTCATGTGTTGATAAATAATTAGTGGTGTAGTAAACTTCTAATTTGAAATTCAATTTTTGATGTTTTTTTTTATTGAAAATGCACCATTAAACATTAAGTACAACTTGTATTTTTTTATTGAAAAAAAGATGTTTTAAAGGTGACAAATAACCTATTATAATAATAATAGTAATAATTTAATTTGAAGGTCACAACTTAGTTAGACACCTAATTGACGTATAAAACCTCTTGTTTGTGACAGATGAGACCCTTCCATGTAGTGATTGATTCCTTAGTTTATAAACATGTAGATACCCTACCTCCTTTAGATTTGAACCTATAATATGTGAAAATAAACATAATAATATAGTGGCATTCCATTGGACCAAATTCACTAAAAGATTGAAAATTAGAACAATATAGTTATAATTGATTTTGTGTGAAAAGTAAAATTGATTTTGTGTCAAAAGTAAAATTGTAATTTATTTTAAAATTAAGATTTATTGAGCATATTATTTTGTTTAAATAAATTAATTGTAAGTTAGTTTCATTTTTTTAAAAACAAGAACGAGTAGTTTGTATTATAAAAGGGGTTATAGAAGAGCTAAACCAACCAAAGATTACAAAAATTCATGTTGCTTAGTGATGTTCATCAAAATAGAGGGGATGTACATCCTCAACTAACTAATATCCCCCAAAATTTTACCAAAAAAAAGGCTTTGTTGCCATGTTTGCAGTCTGGCATAAGAGAAGAGAAAAAAGACATATTTACAATTCACGAACCTGATTAATGGAGTTTCGGTTCAATATTCACTATTGCTTGAGAGTCAAATTGATTGTTGAGGGTTGGTTGTGGGTTCAACGACTGCATTACCTCGCAAGAGGCATGGGATCCTTTTGAGGGAACTGCTTTGCACTGCATAGGATTTCCAGGACGACTGCCATGCATTTCCTTGCCCGGGGATCGAATTTGATCAACATGTTTGTTGACTTTTTTGAGAACTATGGCCAATTCCTTATCTCACTTTTCTTCCATGTCCTGCAATTTGACAATCTCTTGTTGTTGTAACTTCATTTTTCCTTTCATTGCCTCTAATTTGCAACTTCTATAATTGCAAATGGGTTGACTCCTATACCACATGGTGCTGACAAAGGCCGAACAGAGGGGCCAAAATCTATTGCAGGTGTGACAAGAGTGCCAAGGAGAAAGAAAAGGAGAGCAATTGGAAATCATAGAGCTTACTATGCCCATCTTCTAGCTAATTGCAAATTTTAACAACTTAGAAGATATGCCCATAAAAACACACGCAGGGATCTGCTTGAGTGCATGTGATGATGGAGGGAAGTGTTGGTACTGAAATATGAGAATCAAAGTCCGTAGGCTATGACTCATGCGAGTCAGAATGAGATGACTGCCGAGAGGGAGTGGGCATCCCATAGTGACTTTAAGGAGAAGAATCCCACATACAACCTACAAGCGAGGGAGAGGGTCTTTAAATGGCGACACACGAGAGAGTGAATTCGATTGCCAGGTGGAGAGAGAGGCTCATGGAGATGACACAGGGCATGTGGCAAGAGATATATTAGCTTTGGGGTGATCATAGGGTTTATCGATGAAAGAGGGGAAGGTTACATCACCCCCCAAATCAATTTTTTGATTAATAAAAGATTTTGTTTCTCCTTTATCCATTTGTATAAGGTAGAAATTGCATGGATGATGCTTCATTTACCTTTAGGATACCTTGATTCAAGTACTTGGCATTCTTGGCTAATTGATCGACCTCCATGTTTTGATGTCGAAGAATATCAAAGTAATCCACAAAGTGAAAATTTTTCTCCTCTCTTTTAATCCTATGGTAGATTATTTGCAAATTAGGATGAGAGTTGTGGCTAATCTACCTCATGCCTTTTATAATCAATTATGAATATCCAATGACGATGACACTCGTAGATTTATCTATTTTTATTAAATTTATCCCCATGAACACAACCAAGACTTCCGCTTGATTGTTTGTATTATGTCCCAACCCCCAAGAAAATCTTATGTTCTGGTTTCCATCGGGATCATATATGACCCCCCCATGCCTTGTCGCCCCTAATTGTAAGTTAGTTTCATTAATGAATCAATTATAAGTTAGTTTCATTCAAATTTTATATAGTTTACTTACCAAATAAGTTTCATTAATGAATCGATCATAAGTTAGTTTCATTCAAATTTTATATAGTGTACTTACCAAATAACTTATTTTATATGCACTATCACACAAGCAAATGCTCAAAATGATTAATGTCGACAATGCACTGAGTTATAAGCACATGTGATCTTGATAGAAAGACTCAAAATGGGCCAACACAAATGATTGAATGAACCATATCAAGTGAGTCCTTACAGTCCCTATAACTAGAGTTTCCTTCATATCCCTTTGTCATTGCCAAACAAGAAGAGGAAACTATCTCAATGGAGTGACAAATTGGACAATAACAAAAGTTCAGAGGACTCTCGTTAGGGTATTAAGGAATGAGGGTCAAGAGTGTAACATACTAAGAAGAAATCTTACTTGGATGAATTGTTAAGATGAATTCACTTGTGATTATTAATGATCTAGGATTAGACAATTGCAATTGATATCGCATAATAAAGAGTTCACTAGTGACCATGAAATCACAAAATGTATAAGCTTTAGATATGAAGATTTGTGGATCAATAAATAGATGAAAATATTAATTGTGAATAGAGAAACAATTACAACCAAAAGTTACTAAATTTGTAGAGGTAGAGTCATTATATAGACCAAGAACCATAGAAGAAATGTAATTAAAAACCTATAGAGATAGAGTAATTGCAAAGGAAAAGAACCAATGAAACTAGTTATGGCATGGTGATAGTAGAGTGAAACAATATAGGAAAACACCAAAGGATACACGACACTCTAAGGGTTGTGGACATGTTAAGAAATTGTAAGTTGTAACACCAACCTATATATGTCATAATGTCATTTAATGGCAATAACTTCTTTGCACAAAATTCCTTGCATTGATAGGGTGAAAAACTCTACACCAAAAAAACTATTGCATTATTAATGTATCCAAACGATACAAAGGTTTGTAATTTATAATGCGAGGTCATTTATTACAAGGATACATTGTTATCGTAATAATGATTGTAATGATCCAAAACTTCTTAATGTTAACCCTTACTAATTTTCTACATAGGAAATTATATTTGCAAATACTTTGAATGAATCGCTATTTTTAAGACTCCCACTCCCTCAAATATTTGTAATAAAGTGAAAATTAATGTTCTCAGTGAAGTCTTCCCTCCTAAGACAATCCAACATTCCGAACACAAATGCTCAAAATCATTGGGGGGATTTTTAGGTAAAAATTTAAAAAGGGGTCTCAAACAAAAAGTATTATCAAATCAACTTTAAAAGAACTAATAGGATTCAAGATGATGATGTCAACCATAAGGGTAAATATTTTTGGAGTGAATAGAAGAAAACTACTTTTTAATCGTATTTCGTCTTATCTCCTTAAAAATTTACTCAAATTTCAAGTGTAGGCACTCATTGGATGAAGTATTAAATTCCACATCCAACAAGTCCCCGCTCGGCATACTTTTGATAGACCACTAGTGATATAAACTGGAAATACATGAAAAACATGTTTTTTTTTTCAAGAAACACATTTGTTTTCAAGTATATCTAATTGTGGGTCTATCAAAAGTATGCACAATGGGTGCTCACTGGATGTCGAATTTAATTTTGCATCCAACAAATGCGTACACTTGAAATTTGAGACAATCTATAAGGAGATAAGTAAAAAATATGATTAAAAATGTAGTTTTCTTTCTTTCCCTTTGAAAATTTATAAGTCTCATTTTATTGTTTAACTATTATTTTATTATTTTCCCTTGGAGGCCCATTTTAGATCTCAAATTTCCCCTAATGTTAGACATCAAACCATAAAAGGGCTTAAAGGCCCCCCTTCATGTAGTACCTAACCTTGGACCAACATCAATGCTCTTTCCTAAAACTAGATATTGATGCAATTGACACTTGAGCTAACACTTCCAACTCTCCCACTCAATCATCATTTCCTCCCAATGAAATATATCTCATTATATTCTAGAGAGAAAATTGAACTGCTTTCTCAATAGAACCATTGACCAATCCAAATTTTGAATGTCCTCAATTAATGCACACCTCTTTTTCCCAAGTACCATGCAACTCTATACTTCCTTGCTTTGGAGGAATCAAATCTTACATACTCTTGTCTTTGTCTTTTATCTTGCGATTTCATCCCCTTCTCTAGAAACCTAAACCTCTACCACTCTTCTACATTATACAAATGAACTTATTCATATGACCTAATGGTATCTCCTACAAGGTCATGATTTCTTGCTCGGGTTCATCAAAATCCCTTTTATTTAGGCGTTACTTTGAACATCACTTTCTCCTCCTCAAAACCATCATAGGTCTCTTTCTAAATGAGTACATAGCATTGTGACATGTGTATCTTTATCTCTTAATGAGTCGAGGTTGTAGGATGGAGTCAATTCCATCCACAATGTAATGAATTCTCCACCTTTTCCATTGATTCCATGGTCCCAAAGAATAATTGAAACAAATCCCAGAACAAATGAAAAGAAAAAAATCGAAGATATAAATCCTTGAAAGGGTTCACTCACTAAATTTTGTCCCATCAAACCAAAATTTGGGCCTTAAAGATTACACCACAAGCAATGATTACAATAGTCTTAAGTGTAACAAAAACTCCATTTGAATGCACACTAAAATTGGTATCAATTGATAGATAGCTCAAGAGGTGTAGAAGGTGATTTCGAAGTCAATCTGCACCTCCAAATCACTCTAATCCATGGCCACCCTAGCCATGAACATCTCTTCAATGGTTTCTGATCAAGAATGGATATTATTGAGCATAAATTGATTAGGCATCTACTTGGATGTGCCTCCAATACCTTTTTGAAGATTCAAAACACCATGAAAGGAAGTTTGCAAAAAAAAGCGTTATTGAAAAACAACATATAGATAAGACAATACATTAGATGCAAGAGATATAACTAGGTGACTAATTTGAATAAAATGGGAATCATATGGAAGTCTTGTAGGCTATGGTTATGGTTTCCACAGGGACCCGACCTTGTACCAGGTCGACTTGAATGACCAATGATTAAGGGTTTTTTGATGTCACCTATCTTTGTTAAGTGAGTGGTCCTAGACATGTATGTGGTTTGGGTAGATGGAAGAGAAGCTAGTGGATTTCTCATATGACCCCCTCGTGGGTCGAAATATTTGGGCCACACCTAAACCTTTTGGAGACTATCTTCATTGGCATGACTGGCCCCTAGAGGAGGACACTCTAAAAGTACTCAAATCAATCATTAGAGATCTTTGTGAACACTCGCGATGAGAGGTTGACATGACAACTTTAACACATGTGGATCCCATCGAGGTTCATCACAACAGAGACACAAAGGTTCATTAAGAGCAATTTGCATCCCCCAAATCAGACTCTATGTTGGTAATCTCACTTGCAAAGGATGTAGGGACAAGGTATCACGAACATTCATGGACACTAGGGATCGCTTCACTTTATGATGAGGGTCTCTTTGTAGGGAAACCTGCAACAATAATACCTAAGGTGAGCCCCATGGATACATTATTGAAGAGTTTCATTGGACAATTTCTAATAGGGGATCCCATAAACAATTGCACTATGGACAAACACCCTTCCCGATCATATGACAATATTCACCCAAAAGTCTTGGAAGGGAAGAAGCAAAATCGCAAATGTGTTAAATGAAATGTGGAAGGGATAAACCTAGTTTTGGGGGAGGGTGTAAATCTCCATGAAATCTCGCTTATGCAAAATGTGTCCCTAGTGGGTAGGTTTTCTAGCAAATGGATGTCAAGGGAAATGCAAAAAAGATGGACCAAGGAAAATTTCACAAGAATCCTTGGGTATGCACCTAAAAGTATGGTTTCAACAAAAGGATGGTTAGCTTGGGTCATGCATTTCACAACAAACACTGATAAAATTATTCTCAGTCGACAAAGTTGGGGATCCTAAGCTTTGTTTCTCAAAAAATGGTCTATGGATTTTGATACAACCTTAGAAAATCTCGAGGTCACTTCGGTCTGGGTTTGTTTACCTAGGCTCCCCATAATTCTCTGGTCAGAAGAGGTGTTTCTAGAGCTAGAAAATTCCCTTGGTTTCTTCTATGAAGCCGATATCTCCATTCAGTTAACTAGTTATATGGGAATGGCCTCAATCCTTGTTGGTTTATGGATGGTAGGAGGTTTGGAATACACCATCACTATTTAGAGGGGAAATGCCACATTTCACCAAGATCTAGACTATGAAGGAATTCCTTTTCGGTGCATGCAATGTCATTTCTATGAACACCTTAGTCGAGACTATTCAAGAGTAGTGCGACGTAAAATTATTAGAAAAACAGGATCTCAGAGCAATAAAATAAAAAAAATGCGGAAATAAAACACAAAAGATACACAATACAATAGAGACACAGATATACGTGGTTCACCTAGTGTGGGATACGTCCACCAGATAAATTGCCAGGTCCTTCCTTTATTATTATCCAACAAATGAAGGGATACAACCTACAACACACCCGCTATAACTTCCTCTTCTTTCTCTCACAGTCTCCTCACTTAGAATACAATATTCACAACGATACATAGCCGCAATACATTTCCCTCATAAAAGAGGGTTTCCTTCTAGGGAAAAAAACCCTAACATAACTTCTACCGTCAGATCTGCGACCTTATAATGAACGGTCCAGATTTAGAATGAAATTACAATATACATTTACAAGGAAAATTTTCCTTCAGGGGCTTCGCTCCTGAACGCCTGCCGGGGGCCCGCTTGCTCTCAGACCCCGCAGAGGGGGTAACCCCCCTCTGCACTCCCCTATGTGGAGGAGTGTACCTTCTTTCGGGGTGTAAAGTCTTCATGGGGTATAAACACGACTAAAAACAAAGACATCTGAATCAAGAAGATAATCAGGCTCCACAACCAACAATCTCCCACTTGGAGACTTATCTCAACAACTCCACCGCTATTGTATATGATGGACTATGATCCTTCTTGGACCTGGAAAATTTCTCATCTTCATCTTCATTCTTGAAGACCAATTGAAACAGAGCAAGAACTCAATTTCTCCTTGGTTACTCCCTTTGTTTACATATCTGTAGGATTCTGGCTAGTGTGTATCTTTTCCAACTTCAAATGTCCATCTTCCAAGACAGATCGTATGAAATGGTACCTGAGATGTATATGCTTAGTATTCGAATGAAAGGATGAGTTCTTTGCAAGATGAATGACACTCTCACTGTCACAATACAACCTGTTGTTCTCTTGATTCTTTCCCAATTCCTCCATAAACCTCTATAACCAAATCATCTCTTTACTAGCCTATGTAGCAACAACATTCTTTGCCTCTGTTGTTGAAAGTGAAACAACCTTTTGCAGTTTCTAAATCCAACTTACTGTTGTTCCAACTACAATAAAAACATAGCATGTGGTGCTCCTCCTGCTATCTTTATCACCTGCCATATATGAATCAACATATCCCTATAGAACAATTTATGAACCTCCAAAACATAATGCATGAGTAGCAGTACCTCTGAAATACTTGAGAATCCACTTTACTACCTCCCAATGTTCTTTACCTAGATTTTTCATATACTTGCTCACAACTCCCACTACATGTGCAATATCTGGTCTTGTGCAAACCATCGCATACATCAAGCTGCCAACCGCCGATGAATAAGGGACCCTGGACATGTATTCTATCTCCTCCTGTGTCTTGGGATACATTTCTTTAGTTAATTTGAAATGGCTGGCCAAAGGTGTACTAACTGGTTTTTCATTCTGCATTCTAAACCTCTCCAACACCTTCTCTATGTACTCACCCAAAGACAATGTCAATTTGCGATTTTTCCTGTCTCTTGTTATTCTCATACCAAGGATTTTCTTTGTAGCACCCAAATCCTTCATTGCAAATGAATTAGCTAATTTCATCTTGAGCAAATTTATATCTTGCATATTATACCTTGCAACAAACATGTCATCCACATACAATGGCAAGATAATATATCTTCCATTTTCTAGGTTTTTAAAATAAACACAGTGATCAGAATGACATCTACTATAACCTTGTTCTGTCATAAACCTGTCAAACTTAAAATACCACTTCCTTGGAGCTTGCTTTAGGCCACACAAGCTCTTCTTCAACCTGCATACCAAATTTTCCTTTCCTTTGACCTCGTACCCCTGTGGCTGCTGCATATAAATCTCTTCCTCGAAATCCCCATGGAGAAAAGATGTTTTTACATCTAACTGTTCAAGATGCAAATCTTCTACTGCCACAAGACTTAAAATAGTCCTAATTGAAGCCATTTTAACAACATGAGAAAATAATTCATCAAAATCTATACCTTTTTTTTGTGCAAACCCCTTTACAACAAGTCTATCCTTGTACCGCTATTTTCCTCCATCTTCTTCCTTCAACTTGTAAACCCATTTATTCTTCCCTGGTCTTTTTCCTGCAGGAAACCGAACCAAGTCCCAAGTCTGGTTATTTGCCAAGGAATCCATTTCCTCTTTCATGCATTTCTCCCATTTCTTTTTTGTGTCTACCTGCATTGCCTCTTCATAACATTCTGGTTCAACAGAATCAATCAACAATAAACAATACAATGAGGGAGAGTATTGTTCAGGGGGTCTACTTAACCTAGTAGATCTTCTAACAACACTTGCAGGAGTTCGAGGTACCTGCTGATCCTATTGTTGTACATTTTGATTTTCTGGTACCTTTGGAATTTCTTTTTCAGTGATCTCATCAAGCACTATGTATTCTAGTTTTTCTTTTTTCCATTTCTTTCCCTTCAACTGATCTTTGTACATGATCTTCTCATTGAATATGACATCTCTACTCCTAATGATTTTGTTATTTTCATAATCCCATAAGCGATAACCAAAATCATTAACACCGTATCCAATAAAGGTACACTTCTTGGATTTTGCCTCAAGCTTTGTTCTATTTTCTTTATCAATATGGACAAATGATTCACAACCGAAAGTCTTCAAAAAAGAATAGTTTACCTTTTTACCTGTCCATGCCTCCTCTGGAATTATACCATCCAAAGAGCTTGAAGGTCCTCTGTTTATTAAGTAAATAACATTATCTACAACATCTGCCTAGAACTCTAAGGGCAAACCAACATGCAATCTCATACTCCTTGCACGCTCCATGATTGTCCTGTTCATCCTTTATGACACACCATTTTCTTGCAGTGTTCCTGGAACTGTCTTCTCTCTACGAATCCCATGGTATGAACAGTAATCATAAAACTCCTTGCTACAATATTCACCTCCATTGTCTAATATGAGACACTTCAACCTTTTTCCTATCTCATTCTCAACCAAAGCTTTCCATTTCTTAAAAGTATCAAAAACATCAGGTTTTTGTCAAATGCAATAAACCCAAGTTTTTCTAGTTGCATCATCAATAAAAGTAATGTAATAATGAGAGTCACCAAGAGATGATACCTAAGCTGGTCCCCATACATCTGTATGCACAAACTCTAACCTTTCACTTTTCTTTTCTTTTTCGACTCTGAAAAATCTGTCTCTCTTCTGCTTTCCATAAACACAATGCTCGCAGAAATCCAAATCAATTTGTTTAAGATCTGGCAACAAATTTCTTTTGTGAAGTATCTGCATCCCCTTCTCACTCATGTGTCCAAGCCTATGATGCCACAATGTTGTATCCACTCCTATAGAATCTAAAGAGATATAAGAGTTAGTATTACCAGTACATAAATACAATGCACCTACCTTATCTCCTTTTGCTATCACCAATGATCCTTTGGTGACCTTCCACACCTTATCTGTAAATATGGATATACAACCTTCACTTGCCAACTGCCCTGTTGAAATCATATTTTTCCTTAGATTTGGAGCATGTCTTACCTCTTTGAACAACCATTGGTTTCCGTTGCTTTGCTTTATTTTTACCTTTCCCATTCCAACAATTTTTCGTGGTGCATCATCACCCAAATGAACCTATCCAAAATCACCTTGAACATAATCTAGAAAATGTTTCCTATGGGGTGTGGCATGAAATCAATCCCATGAATCTACTACCCAAGACTCATAAATATTATCTACATAAAGAATCAAAGCATCTTGTAACACATCACTTGTTACATTTACTTCCTAATTTTTCTCCTGTTGTCCATCTCTTTGTTTCTTTGGAGCTTTGTAGTCTTTCTTCAGATGTTCTTTTTTCCCACAGTTCCAACACTCTATATTTCAAAATCTGGATTTGGATCTACCCTTCCTATAATTCCCACGATTCCCTGAGCCCTTTCCTCTATCCTTTTGTCTTCCCCTGTTCTCCATGTTCAACGCATTACTTGATGTCTCACCTATGCTTTTCCGTCGCATTTCCTCACCAAGGATAACACCAACAACACCATCAAATTTCAAAGTGTTTGAACTAGAGACAAAGTTACTTACAACCATGACCAAGCCGTTCTAACTTTCTGGCAATGAGCACAAGATTAAAAGAGCCCTGACCTCATCATCAAAGTCCACTTTTACATAACTTAGTTGATTAGTAACCGTATTAAATTAATTTAAATGATCTGCAACAGACCCACCTTCTGACATCTTCATATTAAATAATCTGTTCATTATAAATACCTTATTGGACGTTGAGGGTTTTTCATATAGTTTATCCAATACGTCCATCAACTCCTTTGTTGTCTTTTCTTTCGAAATATTGAAAGCCACTGACGCTGCGAGGCTCATCCGTATCGTTCCTAATGCCTTTCTAGCAGGAACCTCCCATTCTTCGT
The DNA here is from genome assembly GCA_009831015.1 of Picea engelmannii. Classification (NCBI taxonomy): domain Eukaryota; kingdom Viridiplantae; phylum Streptophyta; class Pinopsida; order Pinales; family Pinaceae; genus Picea; species Picea engelmannii. The sequence goes on along the minus strand of ML780368.1, from coordinate 201,267 downwards.
CCTTCATGGCTGTCGACTTCTTTGCTATGCCACCCAATGGTAGGAATAAATCCTTCTGATATAAATAATCTTCCATCTGCATCTTCCATAATTGGTAGTTTTGGCCGTTAAATTTCTTGACCCTAAACTTTCCATCTTCCACCGTTGCTCCCACTTGAACTAGGAACCCTCTTTTCCTACGAGTTACCTTTTTCTCTGATACCAATTGTTAGAAAAACAGGATCGTGGAGCAATACAATAAAACAAATGCATAAATAAAACACAAAAGATACACAATACAATAGAGACACATATATATGTGGTTCACCCAGTGTGGGCTACGTCCACCAAAGAAATTTCCAGGTCCTTCCTTTATTATTATCTAGTAAATGAAGGGATAAAACCTACAACACACCCGCTGTAACTTCCTCTTCTTTCTCTCACAATATCCTCACTCAGAATACAATATTCACAACGATACATAGCCGGAATAGATTTCCCTCATAAAAGAGGGTTGCCTTCTAGGGAAAAAAACCCTAACATAACTTCTACCGTCAGATCTATGACGTTATAATGAACGGTCCAGATTTACAATGAAATTACAATATACATTTACAAGGCAATTTTTCCTTCGGGGGCCCACTTGCCCCCGGACCCCGCAGAGGGGGTAACCCCCCTTCTACACTCCCTTGCGTGGAGGAGTGTACATTCTTCCAAGGTGTAAACTATTCATGGGGTATAAACACAACTGAAAACAAAGACCTCTGAATCAGGGAGATAATCAGGCTCCACAACCAACAAAAATGTGGGTGAAGAAATATACGGTGGATACTTCATCAAAGCCTGGTCCAAAAGCCCCTACACAGACTCTCCCTTTGCCAACACCCTCTCAGAAAAATCTAAAGATGAAGTAATACTAGGTTGGGAATGACTGTGGAACTCTTGGCACCCACATTTCATCAGGCATTGACATCTCTCCATGTATGTTAAACTTCCCTTCTCCCCATTCCTCTCACGTTGTTGACTTAGAATTACATTTTGGGTCTTTTGGGGATCACGATACAATGTTTGTAGATTGATCTAGAAAGGAATTCCTTTCTAGTCTCTTAGGCCTCTCTTGCCTGAAACCCCCTCCCCTTCCCCTTATTCCCCTCCCCAGCCTTCAGTTGTCCGGGATTCCCTCTTCAGAGACATCTCTACAAGCCCAGACTCAAGACCATCCCAACGATCATACTGCCTAGATGGCCCCCTCTATCTCCTCTAGTTTGAAATATAACTTGAGACTAAGAGATCAACTTAAAAATATCCTTATCCATGTGTTATAGCATATTTTTCCACTCCATATGCATATATGCACTCATTGGCCTTGACACCACATCTACTTATAGTTGCAGACCAATTTATTTCTTAAAATGCTTCAAAAAACACCTTTTGGTGATCCATACACTACTCTTGATCTGAAAACATGAGTTTGCAACTTTATATACACTAGTTGTAATGTCTGTCAGAGTAAAAAATTATTCCCCATTAAAAGAATGATGCCTGAGTTAATTTTTATTCCGTGTTAAAAAAAATTGACTCATTTGGGGTAACTTAGACTGGCATTACATATCGTATTAGAGTAGGATTCAACACTCTAGGACCGTTGACCCATTACAACTTTTGTTCATTCAAGAATTGATTATGTATAATTGTAAACCAACAAAATTGAATTTTATTTTATGGCAAGTTAAAATGAATAGAGGAGGAAGAAGATGTAGGGGTAGGATTGTGAGGGTACACACTATGCCTCCTCTATTACAACCTACGTCGATAGATTCACCACCTTGAGAAGAGGAGTGTGCTCCATAGCAGGAACATATTTCAGTGAGCGAAGTAATGAACACGATGAGATATTTCCAGAGGATGTCTGATGTGTTAATTAACTGTTTAGAAAAATAATAAGGGGGAGTATCTACTTTTGCCAAAGGATCACAAAACACTTCCAACAATCACATGCATAAAGAGTTGGAAAAGGTGAAATTCCCTGAGATGATGGTCAGGCTACCGAGGCTTGGCTATAAAACATGGTGATGTGTTTTTCCCTGGGGGATTATACATCCAACCTAAAGGTTCACATGTATATATTCTAGCTGAAAGGTAGTGCCCTACTATGGTGGAAGACACTTCTACCACAATTGGGGATGGACATATATGTGATTTCATGGGAACTTTTTGAGGAGTATTTTTGAGAACGTTACATGTCAGAAGAGTTGATTGAAACAAAACTCAATTAATTCAATTCTTTGCGATAGGGAGGCAGATCAGTGGCAAAGCACGAGGCTAGATTTATGGAATTGCTAAGTTATGCCTTGCATATAAACACCAAGAAGTTGCAGGTTAAAATTTGTATTTTTTGGATGAACTATAACATAAGCGAAAATGTGAGGATCTTGATGCCTCGAACCTTGCATAAATTAGTTCAAAAGTCCATAATAACATAGGAAGATATTTCTAGTAGTGGGTAGAACAAACCACCAAGACCTATGGGTTATGGAGTTCAAAGATCGACACCATTTTAGACATCTAGTAGACCTGGGACAATACATAAGGATGTGTCAAGAGGACCAATTTTTGCGACACTATGTCATCCATCAGGTAACCAAAGACCACCTTATAGACCACTAGCACAATAGTAGCAGTATCGTCTGACATAGTAGAAGTGACCTACACCACAGAACAATAGACCTTCCTTTTCTCAATCGGGCATCAAGAACTAGCCTCTTAAGAGGACACACTGGACTTGTGGGGAAACACACTATCAGAGGGACTGTCCCCATGCACAGAAAGGATTTAGTAGAGACCAAAGTCAGACTGTAGTCGGATATCTAGGCAAAGCCCACGAAATTCACACAGTGGTAAACAACCGCTAAGATGAACATCAGTCGACAATCTTAGAGACTCCAGGTAAAGTTAATGAGAAAAGTTTTTCAATTTTAATAGATCCAGGAGATACTGATTTTTTTTTTCACATGTTGTATTTTCTAGATTAAGAATCAAAGCTATAGAAAAAAAGAATTTTAGTCAAGTAGAAATGGCTTCAGGAGTAAAGAAAACTGTTGGGGGTTTAGTAAAGGATTGTGTAATTGATTTAGGGGAGTGTGTAGCTAAAGTGTCCCTCTATGTGATTGTTTTAGGATCTTATGACATCATGATTAGGATGGATTGGTTAGAGACTCATGAAACAATATTAAACTATAAGACCAAGAAGTTATACTTTGTAGATGATGCAGGTCATAAGAGAATCTTAGTAGGAAAGAACCAAGGAGTATCATTACAATTTATAACATCCTTGCAACTAAAGAGAAGTGCGCGAAAATGGTGTACTTTATATGTGGTATTAGCTATGAATGCAAATAAATATTCTATAAAGTTAGAATAATACCCTATTGTGTGAGAATTTCAAGATGTTTTCCCAAAGGAATTGCCTGGATTACCACCCAAGAGAGAATTGGAGTTCACATTTGAACTCAAATATGGAACATATCCTATTGCAAGAACTCCATATCATATGATGGCACCATAATTACAAGAAATACAATGATCCAGATAGATATAGGTGGCCACCCACCTATTCCACTCACTCAAAGAACAATTTTCATTTTGGCAGTTTTTGTTCTAGTTTTTCGGGTCCTAAACTTTTAGTGTCGTTTTGAGGCCTTAAACAACATTTTTTGGGCGTGGCATAGTCATATTGTAGGTTTTCTCCACATTTTTATGGTGACATGTGTAGTCCTCAGAGAGTTCTTTCCAATGATCTATCGTGCACCTAAAACAAATATTGTATGCAAAAGTTACGACCTCAGGAAGTTGATGTACCAACTTACCCCATCGGGGCCCACATGACTTTTGGCACTTCATCTCCTAGGGTTAGGTTTTTGGATGTTTATGGTTTTCTCATTTATGCTTTATGTTAAAAATGCCTTTGGAGCCTCATTTTAACCATCTTCTTGCGAATGAGCGCAACTGTCACATCTCTTCTCAAAGATAAGTTGACACCATTCCAAAAAGTTTGTTTCAGTCTGCATTTTTACAGTTTCAACATATTCTCTTTATTAATAGAAGTCAATTTTTAATGTATCTCTCTGTATTTCTTTGTTGTACATCAATATTCTATTTCAATCTATTTATAAATCTGGATCAATGGTATCAAAGAAATCTTCTCTTTATTTGTTTCTATATGCATGTCCCCAACGAGGTCAAGGTACAAGGAGTTGGGACTCGAAGTGGTTGAGAGCTTGGAAGACTGTCCCCACTGATCACGACGATCTCCCATGGTGGAAGAAGAGAGATACGATGGAGCAATAGATCCTTTTAAACTGTTGCTTGAGGAATCCCTCGTGCAACAAAGGAACGAGATGATGGATAACTTTGCACAGATCCTTTGACGACTGCCAACATGAGACACATCTTCATCAAGTGGCCATGCTGCCTCCTTCAAGGTACAAGTAAATTTTGATATCCCCTTATTTGAAGGAAAGATAGATGTGGATGTTGTAGATAAATGGTTGAATCTGCTACAAGGGTATTTTTCGGTCCATAATTTTTCCGATAGAGAAAAAATTACCTTTGCGCTCCTTAAGGTTGTCCCCCATGTCAAGGATTGGTGGGAAACTTAATGTGAGAAAAGGGCCATTGAGGAATCTGTAATATTTGTGGTCTCCCCCACTTGGGATTCTTTCAGGGATGCTATTAAGGAACAATACTACCCTTTTGGAAGCTATGATGACCAGTATACAAGATGGACAACATTGCGACAGGAAAGGGACTAGACAATACCAGATTTCACAAATATCTTCCACAGCTTGTGCACCAAGCTAGGTATCAAGGACTCTGAATGTCATCTGGTGCTAAAGTACAATGGTTGTTTGCATAGATACATCCAAATAGAAATGGAGTTTATGGACATCTCATCATTGAGTGCAAAATATCGATATGTTGTCAAAACCAAGCAAAAATTTAAACAGAAGAAGCGAGATTTTGGATCTGCAAATTCCTCACATCAGAAGTAGGGAAATGACAACCCCAACCCATATAACAAAGGACAAATAAAGGATGGAACCCCTTAAGAAAACCAGTCCAATCCACAAACAAAGAAGGGTAACGAGAAGATGAAGAAAGACATTGGGAAGTGGTGTGAATTCCATAAAATCCCCTGGAATAATACCGATGAATGTTTCTCGAAGTAGTCGTTGGTGGATGAGTTGAAAGCCTCAGAGTTAGAGGAAGGTTTTGACTCTTAATCAGATCCATACAAAGGGAAACAAATCATTGATGCAGAACCCAGTGCCATTGTCGCTACCACCAAGGTCCATCCAAGTGAACCAAAGGAACCATATGAAGGTGAATTCCTTTTTCACTCGCATATGTGGGTGAAGGGCGCTCCATTGCATTTCATTGTCGATATATAAATTCAAAAGAACCCGATCTTCCTCTAGTAAAATGAACACTTTCTCAAATTTTTATAAATTTGATGCTCCCTCAATACCTACAACACCATCCTCAATTGTTGTTCGTGTTCTTCTTCATCCTTTGAGAAAATAAGTATGTCATCCAAAAATACAATGACAAACTTATCTAAATACTCTTTGAAAACTCCATTCATTAAACACATGAAGACAATTGGTGCATTTGACAACCCAAATGGCACTACTGTAAACTCGTAATGACCATACCTTGTTCTGAAGGAAATCTTACTAATATATTCTTCCTTAATTCTTACCTAGTGATATCCATATCTGAGATCAATATTGGAAAATATCATTGTGCCCCTTAGTTGATCAAGAAGATCGTCTATCCTTGGCAAAGGATACTTGTTCTTCACTGTTACCTTATTCAACTTCCTGAAATCAATGCAAAGTCTCATTGTACCATCCTTCTTCTTCACAAATAAAACTAGCGCACCCCAAGGTGACACACTTGGGCCTATATACCCCTTCTTCAGAAGCTCTTCAATTTGCATCTCCAACTCCTTTAGCTCTGGCATACTCATCCTATATGGAGTCTTGGATATAGGCGTTGCTCTAGGCACCAGATTTAGAGAGAAATATATATCTGTTTTCGGTGGAAGCCCCAATATCTCCTTAAAGACATCCTCAAATTATTTTAGTATGAAGTGGTCTTCAACACTTGGCACTTTATCCACGGTTACCCCCTCCAAGTGTGCTACAAATACTTGACATCCATTCTTGAAAATTTTCTTCAATTTCAAGGTTGAAACTTCTCTGATAGTCACAACTCTTGGAATTCCTTGAACTATTCTTAAGTTTCCTTCCTCATCCAAGAAAGTAAATGCCTTATTGTAACAATCTAAAATAGAATGATGTTGGTCCAACCAATCCTTATCAATAAGGAAATCATACGAGCCCAAAGGTATAATATTCAAATTAGCCTTTGTACGCAGTCCATTCATTTCCATTGGACATGCCTTGACCATTTCATTAATTTTCCTTTTTTCTCCGGTAGCTAACTGCACCAACCGAGGTTTTCCAAAATTGCTTCTCGACAATTGGAACACTTCCACCATTTTAACATCTAGATAACTATGACTAGCTCCCAAGTCAATTAAAATAGTAATGGGTTGGTCGTTAATCTTACCTTCCACCTCGATCATGTGTGACTGAAACTTATCCTGCTTGTTATCCAACGTTGCCTAAATCCTAGGTACACTTCCACCCATGTCTTCAACTGTCCCATCTTGTTGTACACTATGCATAGTCCTTTATTTTTCACCTCTTTGTGGACAAATTATCTCTAAACATTTGATCTTTGCCACAACCCCAACCTTGAATAGGTTTCTTCCTTCGCCTCTGTCCCACTGATTCATTCATTCTAGGCTCTTTGGAAATTGGTTTTCCTTGTGCAATATTTCTAAAAAATGGTGGCTTAGTTCCCTTCTTCCTTTGTTTTACCATTTTTTTCATCTTGTCTTCCCAATCCTTTTGGAAAGTTGATCTTTCCCTTTGTTGATGATAAAGACACTTAGCACGCCTTATGGTATCTTCCAACATCTTGGGATCATCATATTGTAACTTGTCACTGATAAATGATGGCAGCCCACTCAAATACCTCTAAATCTTCACCTGTTCATCCTTGATGAAAGGAACATATTTTAGCAATTCTAAAAATCTTCTTTCATTCTCATCAATGGTCTTGCTTTCAAGCTTGAGTTCAAAGAAATCCTTCATTTTCTTGTCATATTACCTTTTGGTTAAATATTTCCTTTCAAAAGACCTCTTAAACTCCCTCCAAGTAACCTTGTTTTCATTAATGTGTTGTACCTGCACAAATTGATCCCACCACATTGATGCTTTTCCTTTAAGCTGGTAGAAAAAAATTCTCCCTTCTTCCTGTGCAGTATAATTATGCAACTGGAAGTATTTCCTCATACCCAACAACCACGTCTCTGCATCTTCATCCTTCTTATGCTCACCATCAAAAGTAGAAGACTTGATCTTATTTATTTCTCCTCATAGATCATCCACCCCAGTCCTTCTCTTATGCTTCCTATTAGGAGATGGACTTGAGATATGGCACGCTTTCCTAAATGAATGCTTTGGAAAATGGTGATGTTTCCTATCAACACCCCTTTCTTATATTCTTTTATCATCATGAGAATTCCACATAGAGACACCAAATTTACCGTGGTTCACCCCCTCGGTCTACATCCACAAAGATTTGGCTTTATTGGCTCTTTTATTATTTTGCATCAATGTTATAGTGCTGTGCGCATTACATTTGAGGCTGACAAGATCACAATAATCTCCACAACTCATGACTTATGACCTTACCCTCGATTACAATGCTTGATCTAGCATACCCCTGTCTGCGTGTTCATCTCTATCTCATATACTCATCTCTATCAGTATCCTCTCTGATATCTCACAACACTATATTTATATTATAAAAAAGGGGTTAATTAACCATTACAAAATTGACCAAAACCCTAACCCACTAACCCTAGGTGGATTTAATTTGTCTACTTTCTAACTCCATGATCTTGGTTGGTCCAAAATCTAACTGTTTTCCTCATTGATCCACATCTTTCTTCCTTTCTTTGACTTTCCTAGTTTCTCGGCACTGCTTTTCCATGTTTTCTGGTGCACACTCCTTCTTTGGTCCATTACCTAACTGACTTCATTAATTACCACACTTTTCTCCAAAATGGTCTGCGCCAACACATTCCAACACACACAACAAATCCAACCAATTATGCACACATATCACTTTCCGCGTGCATGGTACTTCTAGCCTCACTCATGAAGCTCTTGACCATTTTCCAGGACTATCTTAACGGAAGTCACTTATCTACTGGCATACTCAACATTTATGAATGCCATGCTAAATACTTACTTCACACTTAAATAATAGACAACATTAACATATTATCAACCACTATTCATATACAACATTATGCAAGTAATAGATCATAAGAGATACAAATGAATAAGCACACAATAAATAGACAAGCACATAAGAACACTTATCTTTTATAAAATTCACCAACTGCGTGTGTGAATCAAACATTCCTCCCAACTATATATGTTGTTGCTCATAATATTTCAACAACAGGGCACCCCCGAGTTGGGGCTCAAACTCCACTAGAGAAAAAGGATTCCTAGTGTCAATCTATGGTCTAACAAACAACTGAATTGCTCAGTCTAAGGTGCTAACTACTGCAACTAGTATATAGTCCCTCATTCCCCACATGTCTGTCCCACCCCAGGAAGTGTGCCCCTTCTTTTCTCAATAGTCCTTTGGCTATCCCACTTCCCTTCCAGGGCTTCAACAATAGGCCAATTGAGGAAGTCTCAAAGAACTGCAACTAATGCCCAGTGCACCAAGGAACGATTCCCAACAAATTTCTCACCTAGAGAGATTAATCACGAGCCTAACAACCCGCCTCTTGGACAAACTACGAGCCTGGAAATCTGCTTCTTCAAAATCATATGGGCCTGAAAACCTGTCTCTTCGAAAACACACCATTTTTCCCAAGCATAGGGATATACTAGACAATACAATACCGTACGACAAAAAATCCTTTTGCAGAGTAAAATTCATTTGCATGAACAAAGAATACTGGATTATCCCCCGAATTACACTAAGGCCAACAATATATAATGCATGCTTTCAACTTGACACTTGTCACATTTAGAATTAGCTTTAGTCACTTGGTGACTTGTTCCCAACCCTCGGGAACTTAGGATAAATAATATATCCACAATTACACTTTTCATAAATATTATTAAAATATTCCCTCCCTTTTCCCTTTTTCGGTGGAGGAAACCCCCCATCTTTTTTTTTTCCAAGTCAATCTACGTGCAATGATGTAATATATTAATAAATTTAGTGTGATACACTTTACAAGAATAAGCACACTGGCCTATTTGCACCCCCTTGATGCGGAATCCACACACACTAGCTCAGGTATGCACAACATTATGGAATGTGCACACCTTTTCATTATAACCAACATCGTTCACTCCATAGGTGTGTGCAGTACCAAAACTTGGTATCAAAGAATCACCACCCTATATGTATATTACATTTACACTTGTTGTCAACAACTCACCAACCTATTGGATCATTACATTGTGCACTACTTAGGTGCGCAAAACCAAAACGACTCAACAACCTATATGCACAACTACATATGGGTTCGGATTAGGGACATTACAGTGAATGTTGTGTGCAGGTTATCGTAACATTTTCCCACTCCTTTGTTGATTAGTATTAGGAATTAATCAACACATATCAATCTCTGGAAGGTCCTTTTCAACTTTTCATTGCTTCAAACCTAGGACCTAATCCACCTAGGCTGACCTTTGGGAAAGTAGTTTGTGTGTGTTGATTTTTCTTAGGAATTTTTAGTGGTGTGCTCTGTTTGTATAGTTGGCCTTAGGTTGTGTCTATCTTGCCACTTTTGGATCGTTTATTCAAGGTGGTTGACTAACTGCTCCATTAGTTAAGAAGGATTCTTGGTCTTTCGCTTGAAAGTGTAAAGCTTCCTCCTAGAAGGCATGGGCTTAATACCACAGGTTCGTTAAAGCTAGTGCGTGAGACTTTGTCAAATGTGAACACTATCACAAGGGAAGAACTTGTGCATAATACCTTTATGGCTAAATTTTTTGGGGATACCAGCCATGGGACCCCTTCCCAAGGGGATTCTTGTGTTTTTCCTTTCTTTGGAAACATTGGTGCCCCGTTGATGGCCACTTTGAACATTCTTGGATTCGCTATAGGACTACCAGTTTGGTTGTGGGCCACTCCGAATGTCCCAAATGCTCTTGATGTTTCTCAGACAAGCACCTTATGTTATGGGAATCAATTTGATGTTGATCCTTTATCTTCTTTGTCAATGAAGTATATTCCTCCTCCTTCTGCCTCATCTGGTGAAACTCTAGTTACTAGTAACCATAAGTGTAAAAGGAATAGAAAGAGGAAGAATAAGAAGAAGAAGAAAAGACAAAGGGAGAAGTCACCAACTGCTATAAGTCATGTTGCAAACATGTAACTAGTTGTTGCAAGTCATGTTGGGAGAAAGCAACCAACCATTGTAATTCATTCTAGAGGCAATAATCTAGTCACTAAAAGTCATACTAACGATAAGAAATTATCCACTGCGAGTCATGTTGGGGGAAAGCTACCATCCAATGCAAGTCATGCTAAGGGAATTGATACTGTTGATAAATCTAGACGAATGGGACACAATCCTAAGTTCCCTTGTAAAATTTGCAAGGGATATCACCTTACTCACCTATGCCCATCTATTCTAGAGGTACAAAGAATGTGGTCCATGTTTGAAGGCCCTTCTAGTCTTGAGTCACTTTCGGTTTCCCAACAAACTTTTCAACCATTGGTTAATGAAGCGGTCGACCCGATGCAATCTATAGTTGATCCCACTCTTATTTTCTAGGGTGATGTGTTTATCAACCATGTTATCTCATGACCTATTCAACTAATGGTTGATGAAGTGGTCGAATGGGTGAAATCTTCGTTCAATCCCACTCTTCTCTTAGAGCATGATGCGTTTACCAAAGTGGTCAAGTGAATGCAATCTTCGTCTGATACCAATCTTATTTTGGGGAATGATGTGTCTATTGACCATGTCTTTAGCATTTCTAGTTCAATACTTTCTAAACAAGGGGCACTCCGCTCATTTCAAACATACTCCCTCCAAGTTGTAGGATGGTTTCCTTTAATTGGAATAATCTTGTTGAGCCTCGCCTTCCTTCTTTTGCACCTTTCCAAATAAGGGTCGAAGTTAATTCAACAAATATTCATCAATGTATTGTAGATGAAGGAGCCTCTGTAGGAATTTGATCCTCCTTGGCTTGACAAGATTTGAGTTCTCCCAAGGTTGTGTCAACTACCAGTGAGCTGCTAGATTTTGACAAAAGACCTAGTGAATATTTGGGGATTCTTCCTTAGTTTCATATCATGTTAGGTAGGAAGACTATCCTAGTCAATATGATAGTGGGGCAAGGCCCATTAGACTTCAATATGATTCTTGGGAGTGATTATTTATATGTTATGAATGTTGTGGTGTCTACGCTCTTTTGGGTGATGCATTTTCCTCACAATTGAAACATTGTCACTATCTATTAGCTTGCATATGATAATCACCATCCTAATTCGAATTTAGCTCAGGATACCCCTTTGTATGTTCTTGGTATTCAAGTAGACTTTACGCTGCCACAGGTGAATTATGTGTCATCATATCCTCGATGTTCAATTTCTTATGAGAAGGAACCTTTACAGTTATGTTTTCCTTCTTAGAAAAGGTCTCGACAATTGATCAGATGATTATCCAATGGGGACACGAGTGCCCTTGCTTGCCCCTATTGGTTCAAGGGACTGTGATTTTCCTATTGAGTATGATATCACTGTTTGTGGATCCTCATGCCCTAGTACTTGTGAGTCTTTGCTAATAGAATCTTCCAGTTATGATTATAATATCCATTATTATATGGAATATGGCCAGTTCACTTCGTCCATTTGGGTCATCAATCCTCCCAATTCACGTGATTTCTTGGATGTTTAATTTATTTCAGATGAGGCTATCCTTGAAGCTATGATTGCGAATCGTAGACCATGGAAGGCATGCATTATATATTTTTATTTCTTCCCAAACTAGAGACTTTACAAGTTGACTACCGAAGAAACCCTTGGCCTGAGCCTAGCAATGAGCTCTACCTGAAGAAGTACTATGCATAAGCCACAAGGCTATGTTGTGGTTTGTACCATATTGTAATTTTTAAGGTTTGTATTCCAGAGCACAAGTTGCTATTAACATTTTATATATTGGATTTATTAACTTCTGGACACTACTACATATTGAAAAATTTGCGATGACCACTTGCGACGAAAGTACTCTTTCGTCGCAACATGCAAGAGAATTTTTTTTTTTTTCTAAATCTACCCCGTGTTCGTCGCAAGTTCGACGCCTACAGTTTGACTGAACTGTAATGGTAAATGTTCGTCTCATAAGCGACGACCTTAGATTGGTCATCGCATAAGCGACGATAGTTGACCATAATAATTTAGTCAAACTTTACCGTTGAAAATGACCTAAAATAAATAGCTGTAATATATATATATATATATATTTTAGGTCACTATCGTCGCAATTGCGACAATGGTGACCTAAAATTGGCCTATAAATATTTGACGATTTGAAGATGTTGCGACAATCTTGCTATAACAATGACGGTTCCGAAAGGGTATTTTTGTGCGGAAAAATGTCGCAGAATGTTGTTAGAGGTGGGGAAAAAAGTAAAGCAGGTGAAAAGGGTGATGGTAGATGTTATTGCCCTTGTAAAAAATGTTGCCTTAGGCGTCCCATAATAATTTTAATAGAAACAACTACAAAACATTGTAGGAAATATGGTCACATTGATGGCAGATCGAATGAATATTGTACCATGGTAATTAGCTATATATTTATTATTTTTTTTTATTTTGTTAATTTTATATAAAATTATATATATGTATATATATTGTTTGAATGTTTGTTATAGTATACACTAATTTTGCATGATTGTTTGTAATTATAAAGTTCGAGTTGCCCTCTAACTTTCCTCAGAATATTGCACCAAGTATTAGTAGAAATGATGTTGTACAAGCTGAGGAACATCATCATGACCAAGCAAATGAGGATCTCATGGAAGAAGATGATGGGACAAATCAAGTTAATTATCCCATGGAAGAAGATGATGGGACAAA
>ML780368.1:172050-183130 GCA_009831015.1 Picea engelmannii | reverse complement strand
GATAGACTATTGGCATGCCTTAATGATATGGGAGGGTTTATGGACTCAAATTTGAGTGACACACCCACTTTCTTCCATCATCAATTCATCATGGAAACCATAAACCCTATTTTTCATATGTTCTAGTAGATATGTTAATGATTACAAGTTTCACATTTGTATTTGAATGAAGGTCCAACAAGTGTACTGCAAAGTATCAAATTGAGATTTCAAGTTGATAAACCAAATATGAAATGAATCCAAGCATCATTTGATATCGTCGCAAGAGAGATGAATGTAAATAATCTTGCAACGAATTTGCTATACTATCAACGAAAAAAGTTCGTCGATAATTTTATGCCATTAATATGTAATTTTGTACAAAAATAATGGATCTTGGGGACTACACCATGGTCAAGGAAAGAGGAACACGGAATGGTGAAGGAGAAACGAAAATTGCATGAGGACTAGACACCGACAACATGGACCTGCGAATGGGGCCTGTTGGAGCCGCCCTTGTTTTTTTTAGCCTGTCACATTTTTCATTTTGATGCTTGAAATCTAAAGATGGTTTTCTTTTTCCCTCCGAGATATTGAGACCTCTGAAACTTTGTCACGTGAGCAACGACGATTATTCTACTCTCGAAACAAGTCCTACCTTTCGTAAGAATGTTCCCTCTTTTTGTTCTACTTCGGGATCTCGCAGGTCGGATACTATAACTCATGAATTCACACGTCCCGAGTCACGAAACGGTGAAGTCGTTTTAAATTTTCACTCAAGACAGTAACAAGGGTAATTTTTTTTAACTCATGATTAGACGTCGTCGGGGTTTCGCGCCTCGGCGTTCACCAAACCCAAATTTTTATTGTCACAACCCTGAGAGCCGAGAACATGAGGTCCTTTCTGGATAACCCATGTCAAGGATTAAAGGCAAAAAGATAACCGTGGTAAAAGTTGTTCTCGGCATTTCGCCACTCGACACTATCTTTTTCGAAAGTTACATCGTCTAAACCCCGACTCACAAAGTCACGATGTAATTATAACGTGATTAATTAATCACTTAATCCAAGATTATCTTCCCCTTAATTAAGTCATGTTATCGCGATCTCACGGTTTCGCAGCTCGACATATAAATCTCCTAGAAACTTATCTTCGAATCTCCGAGTCGCGATATGGCGAAAGTAACAATTATAAAATTAATCGAGCCTCATATCACGATTACCTTTTTATTTACCAAAATCGCTCTTCGCAGTCTCGGGTGGTAAAGACTCAAAATGTTAAAGAAAAATCCCCGATATAACGAGTAGCGAGATATTGATTAACGTTGGCGAGATTGGATTAATTAAACTATAACAAGACAGATCCCGCGTTTCGATGCTTGCACGATTTACGAGGAAACCTTTTGACTCCATACGCCAATTGACTTTGAAACCGCCAAAATTTATGACATTAATGAAGAAATAGGGTAAATCTATGAATATAAGATCGGATTTTTTACGGCAACAATTTATTTCTAAATATGATTGGACAGGCTTGTTTTGAAAGGTACTGATTTTTCAAATATATGTAAGAGATGCGTTTCATTATAACAAATGCATTTTCATAGCACGCAGAGCTCATCACTTCTGAGTAAACTGAATTCTGTATGTATACGCAGTTCTATCACAGAAGAGATAAAACACAAGCTTCAGCCATGGCTCCGTGGAAAGCAGCAAAGGCGAATGTTGAGGTTTCAGGACAAGGCTCAGACAATGTCTCCGATACTTCACCCCGAAGTATCGACTCGGTCCCTAACTGGTCATTTGTTTCAGACATTCTGCAATCAGAATTGGTGGATTATTCCGACGACTCCGACGACAATGAAAGAGATGATATAACCACCAAGTACAAAATAGTCGTCCAATCCGGAATGCAAAGAGTAGCAGCCAGGCCACGGTTGCTTCCATATTATGACATGGTCCTATGGGCATTGGATCATGTGGACATACCGACCAGGACTAACATGGATGAGCATAGAGTCACCATAGGGACTTTTAGGCCTGAGCATCTGCAAACCATGTATAAGCTACCCACGACGTCCGACTACACATATGGCGCTGAGTTCTTGGAGGAATTCAAGGAGAAGGAGTGCGTACAGTATGATAAAACCATGTCCAGTTTGATAAAGGATTGGGTTTCACGCACCGCGAAGTTCAGAGCTGATAACCACGACATTTATTCAATCGCTTCGTTAGAACCGCAGTATAAATATGTGGCCATTATGACATGCCGGTTATATGGGAAAGATGACACATCACATTTTTTCCTTGCGTGGGTGCCTCTAATGTTTCGGGTCGCAGAAGGTTGTTCTTTTAATTGGGCAAAGATGCTTTCAGATAGCTTGACCAATCGGGTCACAGAGTATCAGGAGCAGAAGGAGAGTGGGAAGGCGTCGTCATTCTTCATGTCATGTGTACACTAAAATGGTCAATTTACCATGTTTTGATTATTACTTAGAGTAGACATTGTGGTTTCCTAACTCACTTATGAAGTTCGATAATTGTGTTGGCAATTTTGTAGCTGAGTAGAAGTTTATATAGTCAAACTTTCCAAGTCATTTTTGAACAAATGAAGAGGAATATCAGAATATAAAATATGTGTTTTTTGTAGAATAGTTTCATTTAGGTGACTCGCGAGGAAAATCTGCAAAAAATGTAAACCAAGGGGTGTATGGTTGATATTTCCAAAAACTAGTCATTCTAGCTCAAAATTCTAAAGTTAAGTGATTTGAACAAGTTGCTCATACCCACAAATTTGGGCATATGTATCTCATGAAATATTTTGTATTATCCTATTCAAATTATCTTAGATCAAATCCAAGATTTGGTGGAGGAGATCCACATGTTTAGGATTTAGGATTTGTTGTTTATGATATCCACTTGTTTAGGATTTGATCTCATCTTGATATGTATAAATATGAGAGAATATCATAGCTTCATAGTTCAGTAGCTAGATAGCTCAGAATTTAAGGAGTGAGAGCATAGAGTTTCATATTGAAGAGAAGGATCATTGTAATCATTTTGATGTTGGGATAAAGAGCTCATTGTTGCACATCAATATTTCTCTATTGTAGTCCTTCTTGGCAGTATATTCCAAGAGAGGAAGGACCCCCTCTCTCTGGTATACGTTGCCTGATTATTTTTCTTTCTATTGCATGGTGTTTTTTCATTAGTTTTTCATTTCAATTATTTCTCATTCCTTTATGCTCTTTCATTTCTGCAAGTGTGGGTTTCCCTACATAGTTAGGCATTGAAGGTTGAGTTTCTTTAGTGATCACAAAACCAATTGATGCTCTTGCTTGTCAACCAAAGGAATGTGGTTGAAAGTTGAAATATAATTCCATTGACCTCAATTGAACTTTGTAGCATTTCATTTTTGCAATTGTTTATTTTCAGTTTGATCAAGCTACAAGAATTAGTCAATACATGAAGTAGCTAACTTATCATTGTAATAGAGCACTTGTATCCTTGACTTTGATTCTTGGAAGTGTCTTTTCAAGTAAATCATTTTGATTCAACTTGCTTAGCTTAGAGTTAGTTGTCTACTCCTACATATATTTTTCCGGTGTATCAAAAGCCAACGAGCCCTCAGATTGATGAATTAAATGTAATAGAATTCATGCAATAGAATTTGCTGACATTTTTGGCATCTTTGTCGGGGAGATTCTAAATGAAATAGGCATCCTCCCAAGTAGTGGAATGTGAGCTATAAATTTCCCATTGGACCTTGACCTGATTGACTATTCGACATCGTAGTTGTCGAGTGCGATGGTCCAATATGAGGATTGGCTCCACTATGAGAGCACCCTCATCTCACACCTGCTATGAACTCATTTCAATAACATGTGACGGATCTGAAATGTAATGACGTAAAATTGAAACATGAAACACATTGTGCATATACCTCGAAGAATCAGGTAAGGTTAGTCTATAAGCCATAGGTCCTTTCTTTTCTACAACTTTGAAAGGTCCCACAAACCTTGGAGAGAGTTTATCTCCCTTTCCAAAATTAATTGAACTCTTATGCGGCTTCACCCACAAAAACACTTTATCACCAACTTCATAACTACGGTCAATATGATGCACATATGCATAACTCTTTTGTTGGTCTTGTGCTTCTTTAATCCTTTGCCTTATGGATTACATTTGATCTTCCATTTCCTGAATCACTTCTGGTCCCACCAGGACCCTATCCTCTAGTCCATCCCAACTTAGAGGTGTCTGACATGGTCGTCCGTAAAGAAACTCAAATGGTGTCATTTTTAACGAACTTTGATAACTATTGTTGTACACAAATTCTACCAATGGTAAAAATTCTTCCCATCGTTTCTGTTGATCCATCACATACATTCGGAGCATATCCTCTGGAATTTGATTTTTTCTTTCAGTTTCTCCACTTGTCTCGAGGTGATATGTTGTACTAAAATTCAATTGCGTTCACAAAGCCTCTTGGAAACTAGTCCAAAAACATCCAATGAAAACCGATCCTCGATCATATATTATCTTTCTTGGCACACCATGCAATCTCACAATTTCGTTAACAAAAATTCTAGCTATGTCAGGTGCTTGATATGTCGTACGAACTGGAATAAAATGCACACTCTTCGTCAAAGTGTCGACGACTACAAAAATAGAATCATGTCTCCTTGTCGTCAATGTAAATCCAACTATAAAATCCATCGATATGACTTCCCATTTCGATTCAGGAATCACATGTGGTTGTAATAGTCCCGTTGGATGTCTATGTTCAATCTTCACTTGCTAACATTCCAGACATCTTTCCACATAATTAACTATATAATTTTTCATTCCCTTCCAAAATAATAAAGGTTTAAGGTCTTCCTTCATCTTCATGACTCCAAGGTGAGCTATATATACTACTCGATGAGCTTCGTTTAAAATTAGCTTCCTCAATTTGTCAGTTAGTGGTACATAAATTATGCCATTATATCTTAGGAGTCTGTCACTATCCAAATAATAACCCTCATACCTCGATACCATCATGGTATCTTGTCTAATATTTTCCTTAACTTCCTTGTACCAGTCATTATCAATTTGTAATGCTAAAATATTTTCTCGAAGATTCTTCTTTAGGGGTATTACTGAGAAGATGTGAGGTCTCCGACTCAACGCATCTACTACTCTATTTACCATTCCCTTAATGTACATGATCTCAAAATCATACTCACTTAAAAGTTCTGACCAACATATTTGTCATGCGTTTAAGTCACTCTGAGTAAAAATGTGTTGCAATCCACTATTATCAATTTTCAACTCAAATTTCCATCCAATAAGGTAGTGTCTCCAAACTCATAAGGCATAAACAATCGCTAATAATTCCAAATCGTGGGTTGTATAATTCTCTTCATGCCTTCTCAGTTTCCTTGAAATATATGTGATGACTCGACCTTCTTGCATTAATACTCCACCCAATCCTTCCTTGGATGCGTCAGTGCATACCAAGAATTCCTTGTCCATATCCAGAACTTTCAATATCGGTGTTGTCGTTAATAATTCCTCAAGCTTCTAAAATGATTCTATGCATTTATCTGACCATACAAATTTCTTATTCTTCTTTTGCAATTCCATAATTGGATTTTCTATTTTTGAAAAACCTTCGACGAAACGTTGCTAATATCCTACTAATCCCATAAAAATACGTACTTCTTGCATGTTTGTTGGTGCCGACCATTCCATAGTAGCCTCAAACTTCGTTGGATCTATTGTGATACCTTCTCCAAAAATAATGTGTCCCAAATAATGAATCTTCGTTTGATAAAAATAACATTTCGACAACTTTCCATATAACTTGTTTTCCCTTAAACATTTCAAAGCTAATCTGATATGTTCGTCGTGCTCCTCTTTCATCCGAGTGCAAATTAATTATCAATGAATAATTGTACAAACTTTTCCATGTATTCGTGGAACACCCCATTCATTAAACTCATGAATACACCATGGGAATTTATCAATCCAAATGGTAATACAGTAAATTTGTAATGTCCAAATCTTGTCTTAAACGCGGTCTTAGGAATATCTTCCTCTTTGACATGCAACTGGTGATATCTCGATCTCAAGTCAATATTTGAAAACAATTTCACTCCCTTCATTTGATCAAATAAGTCATCAATTATCGGTAAAGGGTATTGTTTCTTGATCGTGGCTTTGTTTAACTGACGATAGTCAATGCAAAGCCTCCACGATCTGTCCTTCTTTCTTACAAAAATTACAGGTGCACCCCATGGTGATAAAGATGTATAAGTCTCAAATATAACAACTCCTTTAATTACATCTTTAACTCTTGAAATTCGGGTTTCGACATTCGATATGGCATTCTATCTATTGGTTGTATTCCTGTTTTTAGATCTATAGTAAATTCCAATTCTCTTTCCGACAGTAAACTTGGTAGTTCCTAAGGAAAAACATCAGTAAACTCTGATACTACTGGAAATTCTTCCAATCCTTCAGCATCACCCTTTTCGTTAAGAGATAATATGACATACAACTTACATCCCTTGCGCATATTTTCTGTAATTGCAGGGAAGAGATCAATCTTAGCGATACTCCTTGGTTTCTTCCTACAATTACTCTATTCTATCCCAAATAATCAATTAAGCTTAATATTTCCATCTTACAATTAAGTATAGCGTCGTGCGATTCTAACCAATCCATTCCAATCACAACGTCGTAAGATCCAAAAATTGTGACAAAAAGGTTTACACTTGGGACGAAGTCACCCCAATTAATTTTACAATATTTAACCTTTCCTCCAACTTTCTGCTTGGCTCCTGATGCCAATTCTACATATCTAAACTCATCTTGTTTGACTGCCTTCACTTTAATTCTTTTCAACGCAACACTAGAAATGAAACACTTAGTAGCTTCTAGATCTATCAAAATACTAAATTGATGATCTACTATCATACTTGATGTATCGAGCACTATAGACTGATGCTCGTCCTGGCAGTTATTCACTGCTACATGAATCCTATGGGCTTTACCCAAATCTCCCACTATCATTTGTCTCGTTGATCCAATAGCTCTTTACTTCTCAATAGGACAATCTCTCTGATAGTGGGGCTCTCCACAAGTCCAACATCTATTCTTAGGGTTGGTGCTCCTAGTTCCAAAGGAAGAATCTGGTGGTCTAAGGTTCTGAGGTCATGATATGTTTTGCGGAATAGATCTATACATTTTTTTTGCCAAGGACGACACAACTTCTGCTGCGATGGTGCTCTATACAGAGTCCTCTGACTATTAGTCTATCTATGTGGTGTAGAAAATACAACTCCTCTGGGTGTATCATGGTGCCTAGAAGTCTGTATAACAAGTGTCTGCTACTATGGCATTCTAAGTGGCGTATGTCCTGTCTACCTAGAAGGAGTCCTACCTTGACTCCCATTGTTCAATTCTTCTTCAATGATAAAATCTTTATGTACCGCATCGTGTAAATTCCGAGGCATCATAATCCTCACCTTAGCACAAATGTTGTAGTTAAGACCAAACAAAAACTTATTCACCTTTAACTTTTATGTGTTTAGGTGCGGAGTGTATCTGAGAAACTACATAAATCTAGCCTCATACTCAAGTATTGTACGACTGCCCTGTCGTAAAGCATTGAATTCATTAAGTTGGTGCTCAATGAACTCATCAGAAAGGGATCGCTCATGGAATCCTTCCTCAAACAATTCCCAAGATACCTCTTCAATATCCATATTCAGTTGTGGCAAAAGTGTCTTCCACCAAATAAGCACACTCTCTTTTAGTTGGAATACCACCATGTGGACCTTCATGTTGGAAGTATAATCGCACAATGCAAATCATATCACCATATTCTCCAACTAAGCTTCGACGATTAAACCATCCGTGGAGCCCAAGAACTCATAAAATTTTACCTTCTCAAGTTCTCTATGAACACTACCACTAACTACAGGAGGGCGTTGAAAACCCTCATTGGTTACACACTCCATGACTTCATCGCGATCAAGAAAATTTATCAGTGCCTATAACATCCTATGAAAATACCTCATCATTCCCATAACATCGCCCACTGCAACTTTCTCTTGCTCCATAGTTTTCTCTTCTCCCTATGGAGAAGATCCCTCGGGTGTGGATGTACTTGGAGGAGGCATAGCTCTTGTCCATGCACCCCGACGTCTACTCATTCTCCGTCCTCTAACCATGATACCTTCATAAACAATTTCAAATGATATTAGCGATACATCAAAATTTAAACAAAATTTACATTGGAAGTCGTAACGAGTCTTGTGTCGCAAAGTAGAACCCTGCTCTGATACCATATGAAACAACCCTCTGTAATTAACAATTGTGAGTAAGTGAATACAACTAAAGTAGCATTTTTTTTTAATCAATCCTAGAATTCTAAAAATAATAATTTATGAAAATAACCTTGTTCCTTCACATAATTTTTTTTTATTCATTATACTCACGTTATAATAATATTAGCTAACAACTAACTTCTTAATGTCCACACAATATTAATAGTCTGAGTCATTTATTCATATTTAAGAATGATTTTATAAATTGTGTGTAATGCATAAAAATCTTAATCGATCACTAAAAGTGTAATTAAAATAATTAGATTCACATATTAGACAGTGCACCAGCGTTACATTTCGTCAATTTTTAATATCCGAATACAGTACTCGGTGGACAACATGAAGGTTTTAATCATACCCATACACATGAGCTCTCTTACTGGTCAGTAAATTATAATAACCTAATCTAACCATAATAAATATAATTCCAATGAAGTTTCGAACGATTAGATACATTTTGTTTTCATCAACGTATTACAAGGGACAGTGGGCAAAGCAACAAGGGTAGATAAACACGTTTTCAGTGGTCAGACCAACATATATTGAAGGGTTAGGCATAAAACAAAGGGTCATTTTTGGGCAGAGACTTTGATTTCCCTTAATATCATCATGACAATGAGACAAGAAACTTTAGAACCCGTGGAAACAAATGATATAGGGCAAGAGAAAATTGCCTCATCATCCAAAACTGGGAAGTGGGTTTGGTTTAATGCCAAACAATATCGGGGCATTTTAAAACGGAGACTAGCTCGTCTAAAATGGGAGCAGACAAGGAAAAAAAGGTCTCAAAGGGAAATTACTTGGGTCCTTTGCAAGAAACAACATTCAAACAAGTCCTTTTTGCAAGCATGTGGCAACAAGCCCAAAGGAAAAGAAAAAGTCATTGGTGATTATGCCTTATATAGTCCCACATCCATACCTCTCACTTGGTCATTTGATCTTTATGTGAAAGAGTTGTTAAAGATAAAAGAGAGGTTGGAAGTAGTAGAAGCTAAAGAGATGGAAAGAGATTGTACAATCCATATAATAATAGCTGAAAACCAAGCTTTAGGAGCAAGCAACAAAGTTCTGAAGGAGAAAGTGTCATTGCTATAGGAAGCTCTCCGAATAGGGAAAACATAATGGCAACACATGAAAGTGGAAGTGCAAAACATAAATAAATTTGAAGTGGAGAATACATAGGTGATGAATGCGAAACCATCCCAGGATAAGGGGAAAGTAGTTTCCCAAATAAACAACAATGAAGAGACATCAAGAGAAGAGAGGAAAGGAGATTCCACAAAACTCTCCAAAACCTGGGCTCAAGTTACTAGAAATTATGCCAAGAGGGAAGGAGAAACAAACATTCTAGTGGACAACATGAAATATAGAGAAAGCAAGGAAAGGCAGGATAGAGAAACAAGCATAATTATTAAGGGGGTGAAAGATTATGGGAAAAATGAATGTACTCTTGACCTTGCAAGAGACTTCTTGAAAGACAAGCTCCAATGGAAAGGACAAATACGTCAAGCATGGAGAGTAGGTAAGCATAACAGTGAGAGAGCCAGGACCATAAAAGTCATCATGCCCAACTTGTGTGATAAAGATATCATTCTAAGCAAGAAGTAGTTCTTGAGGGGTTCTCGTTTTTTTCTAGAAGAAGACTTAACTGTAAGACAACAAGAAGAAAGGAGGGACGAAATGACAAAGGTTATGGAAGCAAGAGATGAGGGAAAGAGAGCATGGATTTATAAAGGTAAAGTTGTGATAGCACAATTTGGACCTCCTTCCAAAACAAGGCAGCAAAATGAGAACAAAGAAGAGGCAACAAACTCTTCAGCAAGAAATTAGGAAGCAAGGTCAGTATGGGCAAGTAGGGACAAAGACTCAATTGTGAGTCTTTCATGTCAAAACAAATAGCAACCAATTCATACCCAGGTTTCCTTAAGATTAGTTTGTTTGAACTACAGGGGTTACCCATGGAGACGAGGACCTCGGTTAGAGCCTATTGCGGAATATAGAGACATAATTTGCCTCATAGAAACACATGAACATGAAGGGTGCAAGACACCTTTGTTTGAAGGGTATTGGAAGATAGCAGTGTGGAACAAGGCAGCAGGGAATGGAAAAGGACACCGGGGTATCATGGTATTAGTAAGAGAAAAAGAAGGTCGTTTCATTCAGCTAGAAAAAGAAGACCCAAATAAGCAATTTGTCTGGCTTAAAATATCAGAAAATGGAAATCACATCAGAATTGCAGGATGCTATTTTGCGCCGCAAGTTTAAAAAATCTACAAAAGTAGAGGGCTTGACCACAAAGACCCCTTTGCAGCCCTAAAAACAAATATTGCAATATATTCTCAGCTAGGTGAAGTCCTTATAGTGGGGGATTTCAATGCTAGAACTACAGGTGAACAAGCTAGCATTCTTTGTTGCAAATAAGATGGTGACCCTATTTGGCTTACATAAGAGAGTAATCATTAGTGGGAACAAATTTCAGAGGATAAAGGCTGCAATCTCTTTGGAGAAAAATTGCTTACGCTATGTGGGGCTTTCGATTTAGTCATTTGTAATGGTTTGACTAGATGGGAAAAGTCCTGCAATTTCACTTGCAATACTTACAATGGAGCAAGTGTAGTAGATTATGCAATTTGCTCGCATAGTTTGTGTGGGAAAATGGAGGAAGTGTTGATTGGAGATCAAATTTGGGACTTAAAATCAGATCACAAGCCAATATATTTAAG
>ML780368.1:88735-101746 GCA_009831015.1 Picea engelmannii | reverse complement strand
TCCCCAGAATATCTTACAGAACTGCATGAAGACACAATCCTTGACAGGAGAATGAGAACTTCAAAACGAGGAAATGTGGAATATCTTCGAGTTGGTCTTAAAGTCACAAATCCAAGCAAAGCCAAGTGGATTGAGGTTGGAAAGGTGAGGGAAATATACCCTCATCTTCAGATAGAATGAAAATAGTCTTTTGGAGGTCCAAAAGCTTTCCAATGGGGAGCTGTGATCCAGGGGATCAAATTTTGCTCAAAATTCAAAGTGCTCGGAATCGCTTCAAATCGAACGGGAGCGTAGGCCTCGTCGTCACGAACCCAAATCAACTCATTTGGGGTCAAACGAACGTCGGATGAGAGAGATATCACATTTTGTTCAAAATGACAAACATGCAAAAAAAATGTGCTGATTGTACAGTCCGTACGGATGATGACCTGGCAGATCGTACGACACGTGGCAGAGTCGTACGACACGTGGCAAGGTCGTATGACACATGGCAGGTGTTGGTTGGCAGGATTGTGGATGAGTTGGCATATGACATGTGTCATCGGTGGCGAATGAAATGTTGACACGTGGCCCACTCTGTGGCCGCCACGTGTCACCCTGGCATTGGTTTAAAATTTATGTTGTTGGCCGTATTCGACCCCGCGACCTCCGGGAAGGGGAAAAGCTTTGGGAATGGCCACCCAACCGACGTGCCACCGGCGTGCCACCCACATGGTTCTTAACATATAACCTTTTAAAAATTATTTAAGTTTGAACAGATTTGAAATGGGCGTGGTCTGGGCCGAGGCTAACTATACGTTGCAATGTAACCACTGGCGCGACATGTTTAACTATAGCCCCTTTTCGTATAAGCCCCGGTCATATGTGTTACAATAGAACCACCGGCGACATGTTTAACCAGTGCGACATGTTTAACCATAGCCCCTTTTTGTATGAGCCCCGGTCATATGTGTTGCAATAGAACCACCGGTGCGCGCCTCCGACCCGTTACCATATGGTTTTTAAATGTGGCCCTTTTTAAATATACGCGCGGTCATATGGTGGCCCATGTACCCTCGGCCTTGGCAGTTAGGGGCTAAGGCACCTAATCGTCCTACAGTTCACACCGATTGTGCGGTTGCGCCTGGTGCTGGGTTTTTACACATATATGCGCGTGGGGGCTAGGTTGAGGAGGCAAGGGTGCATTTTGGCGATCCAGAGACAACAAGTTTGAAGGGGAACTTCCAGGAAGCCTATCTTCTTCAATTTTTGGCCAAATGAGGTGTTGAAAAAGCCCAGCTAGGGGTTTTTGGACGTTTTGAAGCCATTGGAGCCATCTATTTGGAATTTTGAGCATTGTAAAGCACATATTTGAGCACTTTGAGCAAATAATACAAAAGATCCATTGGAAGTTGGACCAGGAGATGTAGCCCAAGAGAGGGGTGAACTCCTTTATCATTTGTTGTTTTATGTATTTTCTATTCACTGTTATTTGCTGCTGTTTATATGCATCTTGAATGTGTAATTTATATAAAAGTTGTGTTTGCAAAATTGATCCATTTTCATTTGAACACATGAATTAAAACTTGCAAATATTTTCAAGAATACAAGTCTTCATAATTTTTAGATCACCAATGCATACACTAGAATCAATCTAAAAAATATGGCCAATAGGATTTTTCATTAATAGTAAATTAGTTTACATTTTCGAGAAAAAAAAATCGTAGAAATTTTCATCCTACTTATACAAAAATGGGCTATATGAATTTGAACTATTTCAACTTCCTAACCCTTCATATTCTCTACCTAACTTATGCAAGCTTGTTCTTTTTCTTTTAGATAACTCTTCACATAATCTTCCAAGCTTCAAATTCTTTTGAATATTATCGTATGTGGAAAATGGTGTTGTTCTATTGGAGATTTAAATAATGCAATGTTTTTCTCCACCTTTTCCTCATTATTTTCAAACTTCGGTAGAAATGATTTTATTAAAATTATTTCCCTCACTAAAGTCTCTATATAGTTTTTCATGTCTGCTTTATTGACATGAGGGATGGATCTAATGGCATGTCTCTCTTTCTGAATTCCATTTTCCAAGGCTTGTGTAACCTCCTCCCGAGGATAGAAGCTATCAGTTAGACCAAAGTTTGGAAAATTACATTGATCTACAAGTCTATATGTCCCTTTCCACAACATCTTAAAATCTCCTAGCTCTACTTGAATACTCTGTTGTGCCTTTTGGAAAGAATCATTCCAACATTTGAGGCCATTGTTAATGCCATGAATTTCCCTTTCATCTAATGAGGAATTTTAGGAGGGATATCACCAATATCACCTTACCACTTTTTAACTAAGTTAAATTGAATATGCACTCTTTCTTGTTATATCTTCGACTCATATATCTAATTATGAAAGGAGACTACGTCTTGACATCGTTTCTAGAAATGTTGAGCTTATTTATAGAGATCCATTTGCACTTTATTTAATTCATCTTGGATTACAAGTGCATATTCAATAAATTATGTGATATTGTGTTGAATTGCTATATAGTAAACCACTTGATTATCCAAGAGTTCCACTTGTGCTTTGTACTTATTTAGTTATTTGGCAATATCACCTACAGTTTATACATTGGCTTGGGTTAAATCCAATCTAGTAGAGGTTATGGCCACACGATCTATTTCTTTGGTGTCTAACATAGTGGTGTATATAGTGATTACCAATTTTTGATCAACAATGAGTTTTCTCTTTATATATGTTTTCCTCAATATTTGTTTCTTCTTTCTGTTGAAAAAAACATCTCTAAATTTTCAAAATCATTAGTGGGCATGGGGATTGGTATGTCTCCTTTGATGATTAATATAGTTGAAGACATCATATAAAATATCTTATGGGTATGTACTTCTTCCATTGGTCCTCCACATGTTGTGTCAACATCCTATTTATCTTCTTCCTCCTTTATTTATTTTTCCTCAATTCTTTTTCTTTTTGCTTCAAAATTATTTTTGTTCTCTTCTCCAACTGCTAGTATCCTTACTTATTATTGCTTGGAACATTTCTCTTTTGGTGTACCTCATCTCCAGCCTTGGCTTTGGCTTCGTTTGTTAATCTTTTCTTTTCATCCAGTCACTGAATTGTTTTCTTTACTTCTATGCCTTATCTTTTGTTGTTGCTTTTACTTTAGCTTCAACTTTAGCTTTGGCCTCTACTTTTGTTTTACCTTACTCTTGTAATATCATATTTTCTTATGCATCTTCCTTTGCCTTTGCTTCTATTGTTGCTTGATCTTGAGCTTGAGGTTTTTTTTTTTTTGGCGAGCTCCTCATTGATTTTTTTTTTCTTTATCTCCTCATCTATTTTCTTCTTTTTCCCGATCATGTTGTCTCATTTTATTTTTCACTTATTCAAATACAATGCTCTTTTCTTCACCTATTGTTCCTCCCATTATTGGTGATTATATCACAAAGTAATTTGTATATGAGTTGCATGGGGGGATAGCACTTTTTTAGGATCATGCCTTCTAAACCTTTCATCTGCAAACTTATACTTAATAATTGCTTCAACTTTTGATCTTGGAAATATAGAATTGCTTATCATGTACAATCCTATATACATTGGATAAGTTGGACATAGTTTTTTTATTATTATCACTTATTGACAAAGCATTGAAGCCATGAAGAATGCTTTGATAAGCCACCTCTTTGAGCACTAGCCTGTCTTGCACAAATCTAGGTAATATATGAGGATATTTGGTTGATCCATTGGTCCTAAGGTAGGTGTTATCTTCACTCACATACCAATATCCTACCATGCTTATAGTTTGCATTAATTCCTCAAATAATCTTGGTGTTAGTTTTCAAATTATCAATTCATATAATGGGGTGAAGAAATGGTCACAAATTCTCGCATACTATTCCATGTGTTTGTGTTCCCACAAATATTAACATTATGCTTGTACTAATATTTATGATACTCTAGGCCCATCTCATCCCTCGGAAAGGATTATTAGCAAAGACAATGTCCAAAAGTTATGAACACATGAAAAACTCATGAGGAGAACCAAAATATTGAAATCTAACATTGGTTAATGCTTGCATTATAGTGTGAGAAATAATAGGGGCCCAATTGAATATTGATCCCTTATTTACAATTGTGTACATAAGAGGCACCCAAGCTTCCTTGAAGTGGGTGGCATACTTATCTCTAAATAAACTACTCAATAGGGCCACATCAGAAATGTAGGGTTCTCGGGATGATGGAGGGATAAATTGCAGTACTTTGATACTAAATTTTTTTACATTCAATCCATCATTTGCTCATTACCTTGTGATAAATAATTGACCTACCAAATTCTTCCACCAAATTTGTAGTCATAAATACTTATGGCTTTGCAAATTTATAATACATCTCCAAATTACTACATTGGAATATGCAACACACCTACCATGCTCATTGGTAATTGTTTTATTTTTCAAATTGACATGATCAATGATCCATTTAATCATCGTTTCACATGGAAAGATAGTAGATCTGGAAACCACATTATGCAAGTGTGAACTTTGAATGTTGGAATACACACTAGTATCCTTACCTTCATCAACAACTGTATCAATTACTATGTGTAAATGGGAATATTTCTCTTCTCTACAAATTTGAAAAATCTCACCCCATTGAGGGTACATAGACAATCCTATGTAACTGGAAGTGTTTAAGTGAATTGATCTCTTGGGATCTTTGGGATCTGTTTCCATTGATGTAATCTCTTCCTTGAATTTCTTTTTTTAATCTTTGGATTTTGTCTTGTTTCTCTTAGGAGGCATATAGAGAGTCTTGCATGTCACTCATTGGAACACCATAACACATTATAGATGTTAGATAAGAAAGAAAGGTTCTCTCGAAGGGATGTATCATTCAAATATATTATGGTTTTAGTTTTCAATGTGATGAGTTCAACATTGTACCTCCAGATTCTAGTTTATGTATCCAACAAAAGAAGTCGAAATTTGAATAAAGGCATGCCCTTATTTCAATTTAATCCTCTGTAAATGGTTTAACAAATTTTAGGCTCTAAACAATTGATCGCAGACTTCCAAATTTGGGAATTGTGTCTAGATTGAGATTCGAATTGAAATAAGCATAAAAAACTATTCCTAAAGTTTCAAAGGTTGATTGATGGGGCATCTCCTTTGAAAGAAAGACTACCACTTCATGAAGCATGTGAGATTACATTTTCAAATTGAGATTGAATGACTTAGTGGAATGGAAAAATGATGCAGGAGCATCGCAAGCCAGCGAAGCAAGTGCAAAAGTGGAAGACAGTTAGATATGCACCAACGCACATTTTGAAGGCATTTTGAATTTGAAAATATGAAACATTAATGTAATAGCTGGAGGGACATAATTTCCCTTAAATGTTTTTGGGATTGTAACGTAGATCTTGAGCGTAGCTCTCATCTGTTGGTTGGATACATTTATTGTATTAAATAAAAAGTAAATGTAGGCTTTAATTTTGATTAGATAGCTTAGAGTGTAGGAGGGAAAACTCTAGAAATCTCCCTCGCATGTAGGGTATTGTATCATTGTTCCCATTTTAAGAGTTAGAGTGTTGTAGAGAAAGAGAATAGGTGAACATAATAAAATGTTGTATAAGCAGATAGTTGTTGCTATTGAACCCATGTACAAAAGCGTTGGAATTAATATGAGAAGGCTTTAATTCAGTTTCGTGGTGTTTATGAATTTTGTTTACATCTATTGAATGGTATGTTTACAGTTAATTCCAGTCTCTGTTATGCATTTGTTTCAATGCTGTGTGTATGCATGATTTCATGTTGAATGTATGAAGTCTGTGTGAGAGAGAGAATGAGTTTCAATTATTTCTCGTCCTGAGAAATTTCTACAAGGAGTGCAGAGAAAGTCCGCAAGGAGTTCGTTGAAAAGACTTTGAGTTTCATCTTAGAAAATCTTAGGAGGGATATCGTTGTTCTCATATTAGTAGAAGTTCAGGTATAACACAAAGTCGTGCAAGGTGTGCGCAGTTCGGTTGAAGTTTTAGAATTTTCCAACCCAAGCGAGTGGTGGAAGGATTTCTATTGCAAGAAGTGCACAGAAGAGGAAGACATCAAATAATCAGTGATTATTGTGAAGGACGAAAAGAGTGCGCGCAAGAATCCCTTGGAATCCGTGAGTTTGCAACTAGAACCAAACTCAAGAGGGATAGAGACCTTGAAGGATTAGAAGGAAAGGTGAGAGGTGAATTCGACTCATAGAATCAAGTTCAGGAGAGAAGACGCCAAGTTATTTGGCCAGGAGTTATCAAGAAGTTTAACGGACGGTTGAAGTTTCTCTGAGGGAGAACTATCGATTTCATGTGGACTGTTGGATCTCCCAGATCAGTGGAAGGGTTAAGGAGAGATTCCTTAAGCATTTGGAATCTCGGGAGGTAGAATAGCCATCAGATCTGGATCAACAAGAGTCACTGATCTCATTCTTGAATTTTGTCATTTCAAAATTCGGGGGTGTGGAGAAAGTTGTGATGAGAAGGAAAGAATCGTGAAATTATGACAAGATCTAGACCGTCAGATTGTGGAAGGATCTGGACCATCGATCCATAGCAAAGAAGTCACAAATTCAGACTTCGGGGAAAAGGAGGAGCATTGCATCGTGAAATCCTGAATCGCAAAACTCCGATGCACTCAAAGGTGGACCCCGGGACGTGACTGAGGTCATATGGTTAAGGCATAAGGGAGGAGTTGAGGACCCATTAGCCCATTTTGGGGTTTTGAGGATTGAAGGAGTCAAGGGGACTCACAACAGAGATCGTAAAGTCGCGAAATCCGAAATACCTTTTCGGGTTAAGCTAGTGGTCGTGCCAACAGTCACGTGTTTAAGAGTTTGCGCCTAGTGCTTGTTCACGCAGGTGTAACTCCTAATAGGGACCTGTGGTTACAAGTGTGAAGATTCCATTCGGGAATCAAACAGTCATTTATACTCAAAGGGAGATTAAGATTTATCCTTAGACTGGGAGGTCAAGCAAAACCTACTGAGGTAGGGGTGTTGTG
This sequence comes from Picea engelmannii, assembly GCA_009831015.1. Taxonomy (NCBI): domain Eukaryota; kingdom Viridiplantae; phylum Streptophyta; class Pinopsida; order Pinales; family Pinaceae; genus Picea; species Picea engelmannii. The sequence goes on along the minus strand of ML780368.1, from coordinate 94,709 downwards.
TCAGGTGGTATCAGAGCACAGATTTTGAATTTTTGTAGCGAGAGTAGATTTAAACAATCAAGCAGAACCTGCTGAGGTAGGGGTGCTACGTCAGGTGGTATCAGAGCACAGATTTTGAATTTTTGTAGCAAGAGCAGATTTAAACAATGCTTCCCAGAAGACGTCAAGAGAGACCAATGCTCGATCTAGTTGTGGAGAGGGAAATGAGAGAACTTCGTGCTCGATTAGATGCTATGGAAACAACACATAAATAGACAGTTGATGTTGGAGACGTTAGTGAATCCGAAAACAAGAATGAAGATAGACCTGACGAAGAGGAAGTTGCAGTTGAAGATGCTATAGAAGAATGTCTATTTAGAGTTGTTGCAAGAATAGGGACTAGAGAAAAAATGGACATCCCGATGTATGAAGGAAACTTAGACATTGAGGAGCTGCTAGATTGGTTTAGAGATCTGGATAAGTACTTTGATTATGAACATATCGAAGAAGATAAGAAAGTTAAACATGTTGTCACTAGACTGAAAGGGCATGCAACACTGTGGTGGGATGAACTGCAGGCTAACAGGCGTTGCAAAGGAAAGCAAATAATCAAAATCTGGGATAGGATGGTAGCAAAGATGAAAGCCAAATTCATACCCAGGGACTATCAAATTAATATGTTTCGAAGAATGCATAATTTGAGATAGAAGGGGATGACAGTGAAGGAATACACTAAGGAGTTTTACAGACTCAACATTAGAGCTAGTCATCGTGAGAATGATGATGAAAAGGTCGCCAGATATATGAATGGTCTAATATATGACATTCAAGATGAGATCAGCATGGTGACAATCAGAAATGTAGAAGATGCTTATCAGGTTGCTCTGAAGGCTGAAGAAAAATTGGTCTGAAAGCAAGGTCAAAGGGGAATAGGTAGAAGTCAGAGTGGAGGAAAAGCAATTGCCTAGGATAGAGTACAGAAGCCCAAGGATGAAGAAAAGAAACCCCATAATCACCTATAAAGAGGAGGAAGTTCACAGGGAAGACAATATGTCGATAGGAACACTTTTCCTCGATCCAAAGGAAGAGGAAGAGGCAGAGGAGGAGAAATAAAGTGTTTTGTATGTGGAAAGATCAGACACAAATATTTTGAATGCCCTAATAGAAAGAGAGATGGAGGAGGCGAAGCTCACATTTCAGAAGCACAAAGGCAAAATGATGAGGCAGAAGATGCAGAAGGCAAAAGATCCTTGATGAGGAAAATTCTCTTGAAACCAGAGGAAGAGGTGGAGAATCCAGTCCAAAGGAACAGTTTGTTCAAAACTTCTTGCAAGACCAAGGATAGGGTATGCAAAGTGATAGTGGACAGTGGAAGCACATATAATCTAGTATCCACATAGATGGTGGAAAAGTTGGAATTGGAGACAGTTGCACATCCGAGCCCATACAAGGTTTTGTGGTTGCAAAAAGGACATCAAGTCACTGTCACTAAACAATGTTTAGTTGAATTTAAGATAGGGGGATATAGAAATGAGATCTTATGTGATGTTATTCCCATGGATGTATGTCATATTTTATTGGGGAGGTTGTGGCAATATGACAGGAATGTTTTTCATGACGAGAGAAAGAACACCTATACCTTGGAGAAGAATGGTAGGACACATATGTTGCTTCTGATTGAAGACAAGAAGGTGAAAGCATAATCAAGCAACACTATACTTCTCATGAGTGGGAAGGAACTTCCGGATGAAGTTAGGAAAGAAGAAGACATGTGGGTTTTTGTGGTGAGAAAACCTAGATTCATTTTGACCAGTACTTCGATAGATGATCTACCTGAGGAAATTCAGGAAATGCTTGAGAAATTTGTTGATATAGTGGTGGACGATTTACCTTGTTCGTTACCGCCCATCAGGAGTATAATCCATCACATTGATCTTATACCAGGAGCGAGTTTGCAAAACAAAGCAGCGTACAGACTGACGATCCAGGAGAATGAAGAAGTCAAGAAGCAAGTCCAAGATTTGATGGACAATGGGGTTAATTAGAGAAAGATTGAGTCCAAGCATTGTACCAATAGTGTTAAGTCCGAAGAAATATGGTGGATGGAGAATGTGTATAGACTTGAGAGCTATAAACAAAATCACCATCATGTATAGATTTCCTTTACCAAGGATGGATGACTTGATGGATTGCTTGAGTGGAGCAAAGTATTTTCAAAAATTGATTGGAAAAGAAGATATCATCATATTAGAATGAGGGAAGGTGATGAATGGAAGACATCATTCAAGACGAATGAAGGGTTGTATGAATGTCTTGTCATGCCATTTGGTTTGACGAATGCGCCAAGTACTTTTATGAGATTGATGAACGAAGTCTTGAAAGATTTCATTGGAAATTTTGTAATTGTGTATCTTGATGGTATATTGATCTTCAGTAAAACTGAGGAAGAACATTTGAGACATTTAACTCTAGTGATGAGGAGGTTGCAGCAAGAGAAGTTGTTGATAAATCTGAAGAAGTCATCTTTCATGAAGAAAGAACTCACTTATTTGGGGTTTTTGTTCTCTTCAAATGAGTTGAAGATGGATCAGGAAAAAGTAAAAGCAATCAAAGAATGGCCATCACCAAGGAATATCTTTGAAGCCAGAAGCTTCCATGGACTAGCCATTTTTTACAGGAAGTTCATCAGAAATTTTAGTGGAATTTTTGCACCAATGATGGACACATTCAAGAAAAAACATAAATCTTTTCATTGGACAGAGGAAGCAGAGAAAAGTTTTAAGTTGTTGAAGGAGAAGATAATTGAACAACCAGTCCTGGTTTTGCCAGACTTCAGTAAAACATTTCAAGTGAGATGTGACGCAAGTGGATTCGTGATTGGAGCAGTCTTAAGTCAAGACAATAGATCGATTGCATAATTCAGTGAGAAACTGAATGAGGCCAAGATGAAATATTCCACGTATGATAAAGAGTTGTATGTAGTCATACAAGCATTGAAGAAATGGAGGCACTACTTGGTTCTCAAAGAGTTTGTTTTGTATAGCGATAACCATGCTTTACAATTCGTAACCAGACAGGAGAAACTGAACCAGAAACATGCAAAATGGGTTGAATTTATGAAGAAATTTACTTTTGTTATAAAGAACATTTCTGGAACTGCTAACAAGGTTGTTGATGCATTGAGCAGGAAATGTTTGATTCTGCAGGAGTTTCATGTGAAGACCTTAGGTTTTGATAGCCTTAAGGAAATGTACAAAGATGATTCAGATTTTAAGGACGCCTATGAAGCATGTGAGAATCTTGTTCTGAGAGACATAAGCCAATGGATTGAATACTTAATCCAAGATGGATTATTATTCAAAGGAAATCAGTTGTGTATCCCGAAGAGTTCTATTAGAGAAAACCTTTTAAAGGAAAAACATAGTGGGGGATTGGCTGGACATTTCGACCATGACAAGACATTTGTGTAGCTGAACAGTTTATATTATTGGCCAGGGATGAAGGAAGATGTCAAGAAATTTGTCAACATATGTAGAATTTTCCAGCATGCAAAGGGGAAAAGACAGAATACGGGACTATATCAACCATTTCCAGTACCAGGGAGGTCGTGGGATGCGGTAAGCATGGATTTTGTGTTAGGACTATCGAGGACACAAAGATGTTGTGATTCCATATTTTTGGTAGTTGACAAATTCTCAAAAATGACACATTTCATTCCATGTAAGAAAACCAGTGATGCAACGCACATTGCAAATCTGTTTTTCAAATAATTTGTTCGACTTCATGGTTTACCCAAGAGTATTGTTTCAGACAGGGATACCAAATTTGTTGGTCATTTCTGGAGGACATTGTGGAAGAAGCTGGGAACATATTTATCTTTTAGCTCAGCATGTCACCCTCAGACGAATGGACATATTGAGGTAGTAAATCGAAGATTAGGGGATTTTTTGAGGAGTTTAGTAGTTGAACATCAAAGTCAGTGGGATCAGATTCTGCTGCAAGCGGAATTTTCATATAACGATTCACCTAACAGAAGCACATGATAGAGCCCATTCCAGATAATGTATGGAATGCAGCCGAGAGGAGTATCTAAGTTGAGGGACTTAGAACATAATGAGTTTAGAAGTGCGGGAGCGGAAGATTTTGCAACAAAGATGCAAGAGCTAGAGAACTTATTCAAGATGGAGAGAAATATGGTGTTCCCGAAGGAATATGTTTTTGTGTACTTCTTATTTTGAATCCCATTAATAAAATTTGATTTGGTTTGTTGTGTGTTTTTGTTTTCTTTGATTATTTTGAATGAGTTTTCTTCTTATCTTTCTTTTTGAATCAATATATTTCTGATCAAAGAGATATTGTTGAAGGAAGCATTTATTTTAAGACTTTTGTTTTTGAAGCAATTTGAAATAGTTCAAAGAGGTCCTGATATTAAGATATAGCTCAGACAGTTGATTTTTAAGTCAATTGTCACTTTCATTTTGTCCTCAAATTGTCTTTGCCAGAGTATTACACTAGAGATATGGTTTAAATCTTTGAGAATTACAATGATCTTTAAACTTCTTACGCCGTCCATATTCTTAAGGAAACACTTTTAAGTGCTTCCCCATTCTCTAGATGATTTCTTAAAGGAAATCTAAAATCTCTAAACCATGATAAAACTTCCAATTTTGAAAGCAAATAAATTACATGTTCAACTATTCACCTGTATTGCAATTAACCTCCAGTATCACCCCGCTCTCTTTGTCATCAAGAAATCTATCATTGTATTACTATTTAAAAGTGGCATAAGAGAGTTGAAATCACTTATGTGTGGGAAGTGTGTGTAAACCCGTCGGGGTACTGAACAGGCTCGCTGGCAGTGGGTAAATGCACACATGATACCAAGACAACTTCGTCGGGGTACTGAACAGGCCTGCTGGCAACGAAACAATGTCAGGTCGAGAGGTAGCAGGTATATGTTTTTAAATTAACTTTTATGGAAGTATACATCATGTGGATACAACTATTGGATGGGATTAAAGCATTTGAGTGGGTTAAATGACATCCTTGTTGAGGCTATGGACGCCTGCTGGCAGCAGTGGCTCTGTCAACGGTATTGAAGTTCTTTCATAAACATCGTGATTCTTTGATTAAGACATTATTTCAGGTTATAATCCTCTACAAAGAAAATTCTATTTTCTGGTTATAGAATTGAGCTTATCCTAATACTATATGGTCTCAGAGTGAATTTATTTCAGGGAGCTTAAATCATTTTTCAAGTCTTATTATTTTATTCCTAAGATGAAATATTACCAGATCAGAGATAATTGCTTCACCCAGTAAGTCGCCATTTGTTGGGCCCCAATAACTCCCCCTAATTTTTTACAAAATTTAAAGGGCCCCCATTAGAATCTTGATAACTATAATGAGCTACAAAATCAACCTTTTCAAATAGTTCCATACCTTGCCTTGCTTTGAGACAAACTTAAGACATTCACTATAGTATGAGACATTCATTACAAGAGTATATGTCAAAAGTTAGAAACGAGCATAAAAATCTCAATTTAAACAAAAACATTAATTTTTATCAAATGTTTACTTTCGTTTAAATTATGATTATGTGTTCTTTCTTTTGCTCATTAGCAAGTTTGACTATTTTGAATAATGTGTTCAATACTTCATCAAATAATATCTGGTTTGGTTTCTCATTTTCATGAAATCATTTGGTGATATTAATTAATTAAATTATTTTTTCATTTTGCATCTCATTTCAAAATAATAATAATAAAATAATTATCTATCATTTGTAAAAAATAAAAATTAATATTTTTCTCTTCTCCATTAACTTGAAACTTCTAGAATTTTAAGATCACATTTGAAAGCAAATTATAAACAATGTTTGTTTATAAGTTATAGTTAGTTTAAATTCATTTTTTATTTTTCTAGATTTTGTTTTATTCACAATTTTTAGGTTATTAATTTAGGTTTCTTTTTGTTTCACAGGTTTCTATTATCA
>ML780368.1:40549-81988 GCA_009831015.1 Picea engelmannii | reverse complement strand
TTCGCAATGTGTCCCATCTTGTCACAATGGTAGCATTGTACAGATGAGTAATCTCTTTCCTTTCGTTGTCCTTTCTTCTGAAATCTCCTTGGATGAGATTCTTTATGATTGAATTTGTTTTGGGGTTGAGACTCTTTGTAAGTATCTTTCTGGAAGTAAGACTTATTTCTTCCTCCTTTAGTGTGAGGGCTTGATCTTCATCTCTTGCTAGTAAAGCCTCTTGGTTAGCTACTCTTGTTTCTTCTTGGATGCATTCTTCCCATAGACTGTCAAACTTCAGTTTCTCTATTCTCGCACAAATTGTTTGGATGAATGCATCCCAAGGTCTTGTGAGACCATTTAGGGCCGTCATTATAAGTTCGTCTTCGTCTATAGTATCTCCAATTTCTTCTAGTTGTTCTTTGAATTGGGATATTCTGGAGAAGTATTCTTGGATTGATTCTCCTTTCTGCATTCTTGTATTCTTGAGCTAAGTTCTAAGATTCATCTTCCGGTTTATGTTCTTTCCTTCATAGAGTCTGTTTAGGGCATCAAGAATTTCTTTCAGAGTCTTCTTTGATGACACATAGGGAATCAAGTGGTCTTTGATTGAATCTGCAATGATTCTTTTGGCCCTGATTGTGTCCTTTTGGTGCTTTTCTTTTTCTGCAGCATCGACGGGCTCTAGAACTTCTTCTTTGATGAATCTTGCTAGTTCATTCTCTTTAAGAATGAGACCAATCCTATACTTCCATGCACGGAATTTTTCCACACCTTCTAGCTTGTCAACAAGCTTAACACTTACAGAGATCTTTTACTTGAAGCTGGGAAAATGTCCAAAAATGAAAATGTTCAAAATCAAATTCTGAACTTACCAGGAGGTGCGCTTTGCTGAGGTGAGTAGCATGGTGTGCTTAGATCTGAGAAAAACCAACTTTTACCCTTCCAAACTTGATCTACGGATTTCTGGACTGGTCCTTCTGGTTTTCTGGTACCTCTGGTACTCCGGTACTTCTGGTACTTCTGGTACTCTGGTTTTTTGGTACTTCTGGTACTTTGTGAAACTAGGGTTTCACTTTCTGGGAGATCTAGCCACTGAAAAGGTGTGCTGAAGGTGCCAAAATGATCCTCGGGGGAGGGTGCACTTTTCTATATGGTTTTAGGGCTAAAATACCTCTCCAACAAAAAACCCTAATTTGCATGTACGACAACAGTGACGTTTTTCACTTTTCTCTTGTGAAAGATGCTCTCTTCAGCTTGGCTCTGATATCATGTTAATGTTTAAGCCATTATTATAGTTCTTTGCATTTCAATGAATAAAAACAACATAAAATAAGATCACTGAGAAATACACAATCACAAGAGACACATCATTTATTCTAGGAAACCCTCATGGGGCAGAAAACCCAACAAAAATTCCTTAATATAGATAGCCAATACAATGCCAAGAGATAACTCAAACAAGTACAGAAAGTCCTCTCCCAAAGATGCACCTCTCTCTCTCTCTCTTCTCCAACTGCAGCTTTCAAACTTGCCTCTCAATGAACAAGTGAGTGTGTGTCTAAGTGAGGCGCTAGCCTCCTTATTTATACAAATCTGGCACGTGTGAAAGCATCTTTTCATTGGCAAGGCCGACTTCTTCTTCTAGGTGGTTATAACCACCTTTATTATATTCCGGGGCCTCTTTGATATATTCTGGGGCTGACTTCTCTTTCTTCCTATTACAATTACATTATGACCAATCCGCAAAAGGGGATTTGGTCCTTTTACAATAGCCGACATGATCAATCCACAATGGGGATTGATCCAATGAATAATATATAAAATAATAATAAGAATACACTTTGTAGTTACGTTATTTCAACACTTCCCCTTAACAAGAAGGGTATTCCATAGCATCATCAGACGAGAGAGAGGCCTTTATCATCAAAAGCATCAGGAGGACAACATCATCAATATCATCTTGGAACACTGACTGGTGTATCTATAAATCATCGGAAGTTTTCTTCATCGTCATTCTCAAAGGAATGCAATCATCATCTGCATCAATATGTATTAGTATAAAACTAATACATCATCATCATCACAGCACGAGGCTGGCTCATCATAATACAAGACTAGCTTTACATCACAGCTATTAAGCTAGAAGCTCAGTACTCATCTTGCTTTACGTCACATCAATCAAGATGGAAGCAAGATACTAGACTGGCTTTATGTCACAGCTTCTCAAGCTCGAAGCACAGTACTAGTCTCATCTCAACGTCTTGCTTTACGTCACAGCACTCAAGATGGAAGAAAGATACTAGATTGGCTTTACGTCACAGCTGTCAAGACGGAAGCATAGTACTAGTCTTATCACATCTTCTTGATTTACGTCACAACCATCAGGTTGGAAACAAGATACTAGATTGGCTTTACGTCACAGCTGTCAAGCCGAAAGTACAATACTAGTCTCATCACATCTTCTTGCTTTACGTCATAACCATCAAGTTGGAAGCAAGATACTAGACTGGATTTACGTCACAGCTGTCAAGCCGGAAGCACAGTACTAGTCTCATCACATCTTCTTGCTTTACGTCACAACCATCAGGTTGGAAGCAAGAGATGTCTCATCATAGCAACTACTCCCCCTTTCGAGGAAGGTCCTTTCAGACTATACCAAGCTTATCTCGAAAGTGCTCAAACTTTACACGAGATAGAGGCTTGGTCAACACATCAGCAACATGCTCATCTGTGATAACGTACTGGAGATTTAAGGCTCCTCTCTGCACCATGTCACAGATGTAATGATAACAAATCTCTATGTGCTTCGACCTGTCATGGAATACATGATTCTCTGTCATCTTTATGCAACTCTGGTTGTCACATAGGATCGTGGTTGCTTCCATCTCTAGGTCAAATAGGTCGGTCAGCAACTTTCGAAGCCATATAGCTTCGTAGCTGGCAGAACATGCAGCAATGTATTCTTCTTTCGTTGTGCTGAGAGCAATGTTGGATTGCTTCCTACTCTACCATGAGATCATGGCTGATCCCAAACTGAAACAACATACTGAAGTGTTTTTCCTGTCAAAAACACTTTCTGCCCAATCTGAATCAATGTACCCACTCAATGTGAAATCATGATCTCCATAATAATTGAGACCACAATCTAATGTACCCTTAAGGTACCTCATCACATGTTTTGCAGACACAAGGTGAACATGTCTGGGTTCTACCATAAACTGACTCAAGGTGTTCACAGAAAAACAAATATCTGGTCTGGTGTTCGTTAGGTACATCATCGATCTAATAATCTGTCTATACAATGTGGCATCAATCAATTCTGACGAAGTAACAACCAATAGCTTCAGCGTCGTTTCCACGGGTGTATTCATGGGCTTGCACTCTAACATGTTGAATCTCTTCAAGATTTTGACTGCATACTTCCCTTGGTTAAGGAAGATCCTCTCTGGACTCTGCCATATCTCAAGACCTAAGAAATGGTGCATTAGGCCAAGGTCTTTCATCTCAAATTTTGAAGCGAGTCTCTTCTTACATTCAATGATGAGCTTTTCTTCTCCAGTTAAGAATAAGTCATCCACATAAAGTAATAGTATTACTGGCTCATCGTTCGTAACCTTGAAGTAGAGGTTAGAATCTGCTTTACTCTTGGTAAAGCCCAAGCTCATCAGAAAGTTGTCTATCCGGCCATACCAAGCTCTAGGAGAGTGCTTCAATTCGTACAAGGCTTTCTTCAACTTGCAGACATGAGACTTCCTGTCTTCAACTTCAAATCCTTGAGGTTTCTCTATATACACTTTCTCTTCGATGACACCATTTAGGAAAGTTGTCTTTACGTCCATCTGGTGTAACTTCCACTTCATCTTAGCTGCAAGGGCTATGATGGTCCTGATCGAAGTGTATCTGGCTACAAGAGCTAATGTCTCTTCATAGTCAATGCCTTCTTTTTTAGAAAAGCCATGAGCTACAAATCTTGTTGTATACTTCTCAATACTTCCATCACCAGCATGTTTTATTTTGAAGAGCCATCTGGATGATACCACATCCTTGTTATTCGGTATGGGAACTATTTCCCATACATCTTTCTTTATTATGGAGTGGTATTCTTCTGTCATGGCATCTGCCCATTCTTTCTTCTGAATGGCTTCTTCAAAGCAAGTAGGCTCCTTTTCTAGGAGATCACACATCAAATCCATATAACATTTGTAACTCTAGTACTAACTCTAGTTTTCCTTCTCATCCATAGTAATCCAAATTATAATTATGAATTAATATGAATGATATTTGTTATAAATAGATAATGGAGGCCTAACTTTCAACATTGAATTCATTGAATTCAATCTTTGGGAAAGGACATTTGAATGCATATGAAATATTTGATAAAATTGAATAATTGCGATGACATTAATTTTGTATTAATTGTAAATATCACACATATATTTTGGCATTAAATATCAATGATCAAAGTGAAGGGAATATTGAAGAGTCATTGGGTAGGTTAAAAATAAGAGACATTTAAATGTTTTAAATTCCCCAATGAACTATCGGGGGACTTCAAAAGATGTACAAGCAATCTTTGGAAATGACCCATTGAACCATCGGGCCATTCCAAAAACTGTTTGAAATGAGACTTTGAAAGTTCCCCGATGAACCATTAGGATGATCTGTAAGGTGCAATATTTGAATATTGAAATCCTCATGATGAACTGTCATGAGAATAAGGAAGATCATCCGAATGATTTTTAAAGTATCCTGGTGGACCATTCGGCAATTTCAAAAGTTTGAATGAGTCTTTTGAAACCTCTCGATGAACCATCAAGATATTTGAAAATATGGAAAAGAAACATCTTTTAATGAAGCCCGATGAACTATACATACAACTAAAAATATCCCACATTCAAAATATTTGAAACTTCCCAAAAGACTATAAGAAGTCTTTGCAATATGTGATATTTGAAGGTTCTTTTTAAACATCTCAATGCACTATCAAGGACCTTTAGAAGAAGCCTTTGGATCCCTATTGATGAATTATAGGGAGATGACAAAACATAATCTCACTTGAAATTTCAAATCACCTCGATGGACCATTAGGAAGGTTCGAAAGATGCTAAAATGACATCTTTCAAATCATACCAATGAACTGTCAAAGATAATCAAAGATGAGATATTCAAAAGTTTCAAGTCACTAATGAACCATCGGGGGTCTCCAAAAGATGTTTAGAATACATCTTTTGCAAAATTTCTGATGGAGTATTGGGATGATCTTATACATTTTCATTTTTAAAAAATTGAAGTTCCCTGAGGAACTATTGGGATCCTTCAAAAGATCAAAATCATGGATCTTTTGGGGAGTCCCAATAATCTATCGAGATACTTTCGAAAGACTGATAAAAAAAGGGACATAACCTAAAACTTTATCAAATTTGAACATGGTCTTTGAAAGCCATGCCCATTTAAAATAAACATAAGGTCTCCAATTCATGATGAGTAAGGGAACCAAGAATATTTGTATACAAATAAATAGAAGGACTTAGAAGCTAGGTTCAAAAGGATTGAAGTCTTCTATAGAGATTAAGAATGTCATTATCCATATTCTCTCCAAGATCTCACCAGATGCAAACATAAGTAGTCCCCCATGAGATGAAAAGCAAAATTTTAAAATAAAAAGGGGGTGTTCCCAAGTCCCTAGACTTGGGGCTAGTTAAGTGTAACAAACAATTAGGATGTTGCCTAATTTTTTTATTTTCTAAGGACTATAATCTACTTAGACATTCAACTCTAGTACCAAGCATTCAATATAAGAATTCAGTAAGACCATAAACAACAATATAATCCAGAACTAGAATCACCATAATATGTATATAAATTCCAGTGAGTACACAAGATAAAGGGGCATGCCATGGACCCATAAAGAATATATAACTATAGCATCAATCCAAATAAACATCAATGCATAAATTAAAAACTTAAATGCATAGTAATTGTAACTTTTAGATCACATAAGTACAATTGTTAACCCAACCATGCTTTAGATCCCATAAACCAGTCTTCGATGAATTCCCATGGACCAATTTTCAATCAACAAGGGGGGAATCACACCAAGGGTCGATTCCCCCCCTTCCAAACCAATAAAACCACTTTTGTAGTTTTTTCCCCTTGAGCATGACTATACTCAATGAGGTGAGAAAGTTTAGGAAACATGACCACTCTTTGTACAAATAACTCATTACCATACCCATATGCTATGGGGTGTAGGGATATTACTACCATTCTCACCTGTGGTGATAACAACCACACTCAATAGTGGTATCCTTTACAACTAACTCACACATTTCCCAAAGTATTTTCATAAATTAGATTCTCGGTTGATTAATATCAATGTGGTGGAGAGGCCCTTGGACCTACATCACTACCAAAACCCATGGGATTATGGCATGCAAGGATCGCATACCACCTTTAGCCCTTGGTGATCATAACCACACTTGGTAGTGGAACCTCTCAAGTAATGATATTACTACCACCTTAAACACCTATTAACCACAACCACACTTGGTAGTGACATCTTTCTCTATAAAGATCTTACTACCACCTTCAGCCCTTAATAATCGCAATCACACTTAGCAATGGCATCCTACAAATTTGGACCCAAAATGGTACAAGAAGCTAGGGAAAAACTAATATTAAGCACCCCTTAGTGATTCAAGCACACTCCTAGCCCCTTAGTCCACACAGATAAAGCTAGGGTAACCAATAATTCTGCTCAACCAAGTACATAACCCAAAATCACAAGCTCTAGCCTAACAATGGTAAAATCATAGAACATTTCTTCATGAACCAAATAGCCTCATCAATGGGAAAGTAGCCTCTTTTATAATCCATATCAATGTAACATCTTCCTAATATTTGTCTCTTGGCCTTCCCTCATCTCATGCAAGGGAGAAATTGGTGTTGAGGTTGAATTTACAAGTGTCAAGAATAGGGTAAAAGTAAGTTAGAACCCTTTTCCCTTTTTACTCAAGTTAATGTGGAGGTCATTTCACAATTATTTTCCCATTTCCCTGGCTTCCTAGGCACTAGGAATAATGGTCATTCTCATTGAGTCACAAGTCCTTCCCTTGAATGCATTTCCCCATCTTTCCATTGGTGTCTCAATCTATAATAGATTAGTCTTTCCAAAATACTAATGTATATGTAACACTATCGTCACAAATCAATAACATAATAACATGAAGCACATCAATAACAAGTGTATATAATGTCAACAATATCATCACAAGGACCAATCATAAGTTCAATTTTTATTTGCAAATATGTTTGAAAATTCAAACAACTAGTAGTTTTAATTTTTGTTCTATTTGTAGATATGGTTAGAAGTTGAAGGACTCATAGTCCAAGGGAATATTTTAGCTATCTTATTTTTGTATATATAAGTATGTTTAATGTATGAAATAGAAGTAGTGTTGTGGTTTGTCATACACATTTGTGCTTCTTATGCAAGTTTTGGTTGCATGTTTTTCATATTCCCTAATATCATGTCAGAGCCATATAGCTTGCTTCTTTGAAATATTTCAATTAGTGCATCTCTTGATTTAATTTTTATATATTAGGTTCAATAATTTTAATTAATAACTATTGCTTGAGGGGAAAAATATTGAAGGACAATTGCTCTCTTTTCTCCTAGCTTTCGTTGTGGGTCTTACGAATAAATGTTCCCTAATAAACAAGTTATAGTGTTTGCAGTTAAGGTGAGGAAGTTGTTCAGGCATTCGCTCATAGTTGCCATTTTTTATATGGAACCTTACTGTACATTGCCTTAAATTACTTTGAAAAAATAAAACGTTGTAATGCAATGATTGCCATCATCACTTATTTTAAATTATTTTGTTGCATCTTTTCAATATTAATATATTTATCAATGGTTGTCATACTGATATTATGCATTTAAATACAAACATAAAATGTTAAGTACATTAATCTTAGATTTAGATATACCATATACATTAGAAATCATTTAATTCAAAATATTGAAATCCGACTACACATTATAACAATTCAATATTGACATTTTTGGAATCAAAATTCACAATTTCAAAATTGAAATTGGCACTTTTGGATTTCAGAATCAAAATTCACACTTTCAAAAACCAATATCCACACTTTCATTATCCAGTTTTGCACTTTAGAAATATTGAAATTGTTAGTGTCCCTCCATAACCAGAACATTTTTAAGCTAGAAAATATTAGTGTCCCGAACATGAATTATGTGTGGAAACAAGGTTGTAAATCTAAAATCCAAAATCTAGAAGGAAAGCAAGTTGAAGAATGGAACTAGTTCATTCATAGTCTGAAACATAGTGCCATAAAATTAAAGGAGGATGGAAATTAATTGAAATGGTTAAAGCACAAAAATTTAGGGGTTTACTCAACTAAATTAGGATATGTATCAAAAATGGAAGAGGAAGAAGAAGGGAATAAAAATTAATGTAGGTTGGGGGGAATCACTAATTTAGGATGTCCTCTCAAAAGTTAGGATGTTTAGTAAAATCCTTACTTGGGGTAATAGTAAAAATAGAAACGATCATGGGCCAATATGGTGTAATAATGTTTAAAAAATATGGAGAATCAATAAACCCATTGCAAAAGAGGTGTGTGATGAAGCAACTATAGGCACAAAATTGGAGATCGGGGTTGTCAGAGGTTACCAACAAAGATACCATTGGCCTTATACAAGGGAATGAGGTCTCACTTGAAGCGCAGTTGAGACTTGTGTGAGGCGAAGCGAATCAAAGAGGATGGATCACCAGGTCTGACGCAACCTAGTGTAGATTCATACTTTAACATATAAAGAATTATATTACCAATTGTTTAAATCAACATAAACATCGGATTAACCAAGTTGCACAACAGACAGAAAATTCCATACATCAGAGATAATGGCTAAATACCAAATATATAGTACAAAAGTAATTGTGTAATGAAGAACCTACAAAGTCATACACATCATAACCAAAATTTTAGGGCCCAAATGATCTCTTATATTATCAATATCTCAGACTTCATGATCCCATGAGTATATATTTCTATCATAGCTTATACATCACACTCCATGTTCCAATACCCTCTATAGACTCTATTTCTATTGTGCAAGCACAGTTATTCCCACAAAACCCATTACAGTAACTTATCGCACCAGACCCAATAGTAGAAATGGTGATAGCTTGATAACAGAGGAAAACCAACAATAATACTAGCAACAATAATCTAACAATGCACAATATGACCAACAACCAACCAACCAAACAACCCTTTCCCATTACATATTCCCATATTTCTAGTTTTCCCTCAGGTGCTTCTTGATTTCTTGATTCCACTATTGTATTTTCTTAATTCTGTGGAACATTGATTTTCCCACTTTCTCTTTGCATGTACTTGAAGATTCTATCTCTTTCAACTTTCTCGTCGAGGTGGTGCATGATCTATTTTCACTTCTAGCACTCTTGTAGTTAACTTTCCACTCATCCTAGTTGTTTTTCACTACTTCTAATATTTCATTGCTTGGTTGTGCTTTCCACAAAACTTTAGGATTTCCCAAAATCAAGTTCTCTTCAAAATCAGAGGGCCCAATAGGCCTCAACCAAAACCTTTGAATCGTCCCAAGTCAACCTTCTATCTCTTTCTCCTAACATTCTCCAAGCGGAGGGCCCAACTCCAGTACAATGGCGAGATCTTGCTCGCAGAAACTGTTACAATGCTCAACATGATCGGTTTTGTAGCCAACAAAGTAGTCCATTTTGTGTCAGTAATGGAATCGAGTTGTTGCATCAGGATATATTATGCTTTCACTATGGGCCAGAAGTTGTGAATCTCTTTCTTTGCAGCCATGGTGGATTCATCTAGTGCATCCAAATGTTCAACTAGCCCTAGCTGACTGCACTGAGTTCGCAGCGAAAAGAGTTAGGATTTGGGAAAAGCTTGTATGAAAGAGTGATGCAGAGGCCAAGGATCATAAGACAGGGTAATTCAAGTCCAGGAACAATTATGGTTTCAATAGATAAGTTGCAGAGCAATGGGAGAAGGTTTGGAGCTCAATTACAGGTTTGTTAGAGAGTTCGCAGCGTCATCCAGCTAGTTCGCAGCGCCATAAAAGAAAAACCACTAACCCGATTTCCAGACTTTAAAAAAGGTGGGAATGCTCATGAAGTACTTGGTATCTTGGAGAAGGAGGCTAATGTCTTTAGATCTGCTCAGGAGCTCCTGCAATGAGCCTAACCGCCAAACCATCCCCTATAGCCAGTTCGCAGCAAGGTTCATAGCGCCTGTCTGTAACACCAGTTCGCAGCGCCAAGATGGAGGATGTTTTTCACACTTGGATAAAATGG
The DNA here is from genome assembly GCA_009831015.1 of Picea engelmannii. Classification (NCBI taxonomy): domain Eukaryota; kingdom Viridiplantae; phylum Streptophyta; class Pinopsida; order Pinales; family Pinaceae; genus Picea; species Picea engelmannii. The sequence goes on along the minus strand of ML780368.1, from coordinate 71,630 downwards.
TTAAGACATCCATAAAAAAGGATCCCTAAATATTAATTTAAAATTCAACATTGAAATCAAGGAGATCTCCCATGACATGACCTTTAAAAAGCAATGATGATAATAAATGTGACATGTACTTTGAAAGGCGCTGCGAACTCTCCTAGTGAGTTGGCAGTGTACAACTCAGATTAGATATGAAACTTTAACGAGATGAGTGACAAGAGGATAGGGTCAGCATACAACATGTAGAAGGTGACATGTCGGGGTCATAATGACAAACTTGAAAGATGTGACTCAATGACCTTTAACCAAAACCAAACTTAATCATAATTTATTCATGCCCAAGAATGAAAAATTGCTATGGGAAAAGGGACCTAAAACTTATAACCTAAGGCAAAACCATGACTCAAAATCAAACTAAAGAATTTTATTGACCCATGACAATCTATGTGATAACATTGTCTCCACAGGGGATGGCATGCTCCCTTTGAACAACCAAGAACAAGCAGTTTCAGTGTCTTATCCAAGGGATATGGGGTCATTATTCAAGAGAAACAAAAACAAACTAAAAATGATATTTACAATGGAAGGGAAATTCACTCATGGCTTTAAGAAAAATATTTCTTCAGAAAATGCCCATTAACTGGGCCACCAGAAAGCTCAGAGTCTTCCAAGTTCTGCAATTTATAAGTGTTATTTTGAAAAACCTCAGAAATCTTGAAAGGACCAATCCACAAGGCTTTGAATTTACCATGTTTTCCTTTGTGCATCCCACTTGAGCACCAGGTCTCCCAGCTGGAAATATTCTTTGTTTACCTTTTTGTCAAAAGCTTGCTTGATCTTTTGTTGATGACTCTGCACTTTATCAAGGAGTTTCTCCCTGGTTTGTTGCACTTCTACTAGATGATGCATCCTTCTGAACATATCATCTGGTTCTCCTTGTTGATCTTGTAAGAACATTTCCATAGGTAATGCAAGTTGAGAAGGAAAGACAACCTTAGTTCCATAGACCAACTGAAAAGGGGTGGTACCAACTGATCTCTTGGTGGTTACTCTATCTGCCCAGAGAGCAAATTTCAACTTTGAATCCCAATATTATTGGTTATCCTCCAATATTTTTTTTATGATCTTTAATAGACTTTTGTTAGAGGACTCTTCCAAGCCATTACCTTGATGGTAATAAGGAGTAGAATGAATGAGTTGGACTCCAAACGTTTCACATAACTTGACCAGGGGTTCAGCCTTAAAAGCTACAACATTATCAGTCATAATCTTGTTAGGACATCCAAACCTTGACAAAAGGTCTTCCACGAAGCCAATAACTACTTTATGTGTTGCATTTCTTGTAGGAATGCATTCTATTCACTTGGTGAAATAATCAGTGGCAGTTAGTATCCAACGATGTTGGCCACTTGAAGCTGGATGGATTTCTCTCATGAAATCCAATCCCCATTTCTAGAAACGACCATATGCCATTATGGGTTTCAGAGGTAGGGATTTTAGTTGTTGCTTTCCTGAGAACTTATGACATTTATCACAGGCCCTGATCTTTGCATATACATCAGTGAATAGACTAGGCCAAAAGTACCCAGCTCGGAGTATTTTATATGTTGTGGTCCTCCAAAAATGATGGCCTCCACACAGGATATCATGAAAGTCATACATGGTTTGCTTTACCTCATCTCTCTCTAAGCATCTTAGAAGAACCCCAACAGGATCCTTCCAATACAAAACATGATCAACAATGCATTATTTGATTGCTTTGAGTTTTAAATCTCTCTCCTTAGTCTTATCAAATCCAGGTGGGGGTTGCAATGTCTACAAGAAATGTATAAGGTGCTTGTACCAATTACACTCTATCAATTTAGGACTAATTTGTGAGTTGTTGCTAGCGATATCAATCTGTTGATATACATAATCCGCATTCATGAAATTAACCCCAAGTGCTTTACAGTTTGATTCAGCTAACAACTTATCTAAACCTTTCCCTTTTATCGACTTAGTAGGCTTAATTTCAAGGTCAAACTCTAGAATTTTAGTAATCTACTTACTCCTCTTTCCATCTATGGTAGGCTGGATTAAGATTTCTTTCATAGAAGCTGAAGGGACAGAGGAAATAATTATGGACTGCAAAATATATACCCTGAAGGATTTGAGGGCTTTAATTAAAGAATAAGCCTGCTTTTACATAATATCATACCTCACCTTTGCATCCCTTAATGCCATGTTGAAGAAAGAAATGGGATGCTCCATCCCATCTGTTTTTTTTTTGAAGAAAAACATCAGCCAATGTGTCATTTGAGGCAAAAGAAAACATCAGAAATTCTTTTGAATAATCAGGTTTGATAAGAACAGGTGATTCAGTCAATGCTTATTTGATTTGATCAAAATAATTGCGAGCTTCAAAAGTCCATTTTACCTCATTTCCCTTTCTTAGCATATATGTGATAAACTTAACCAATTCAACAAAGTTAGAGATTAATCTTCTCAAAAATTTTATTTTACCCAGGAAAGAATGAATATCCTTCTTGGACCTAGGGAGAGATAGAGTCTTGATGGCCTCTACTCTACTTGGATCAATCCTTACCCCCTCTGTTGAGACAATGTGCCCCAATAACTTACCCTTTTTCATAGCAAAAAAGACTTCTTGGGATTGAGTGACAACCCAGACTTTCTGCATTTCAGGAAAAATTTCTTCAAATGATGATAATGTTCCTTATCAGATCTTGAGAACACTGTAATGTCATCCAGATAAATGACCACAAATTTTTCATTTTCCCTAATGAAGGCAATATCCATTGTGCGTTGGAAGGTTTCTCTTGCATTCATGGGACCAAAGGGCATTTTGGCATACATGAATGTGCCCCAAGGAGTAGTGATAGTTATTTTATCTCTGTCTTCAGGTAAAACATAGATCAGATTGTATCTTGAGAAGCCATCAATCATGGACATCCTTGCTGAACCAGTCACCCTTTGCAAAATATGTTCCATCTTAAGCAAGGGATAATTGTCTTTCTTGGAACTCCTGTTTAGATTTTTGAAATCAACACAAAGTATGATTTCACCATTCTTTTTCCTCACATGGACTAGATTAGAAACCCACTCAAAGTACCTCAAAGGTATGATGATCTTAGCATCAAGGAACTTCTTGACTTATTTTTCCATAATAGGCAACAACATGGGGTTAATTTGTCTTAATTTATGTCTAAATGGTTTAGTATCATCTTTCAAAGGGATTTTGTGTTCGATTATGCTTGTATCATAAGTTTGTAGGTCCTCATATTTCCAAGAAAATACATCAGCAAACTCCTTTAATAATTTCACAGATTCAGACCTTTGTTCCTTTGACAGATTGCTAGACAACTTGTCATATTTGGGGTTTTTCTCAGTACCTAAATTGCATTCTGTCACATCAGATTCTTCACTTGATCCCTTAGCTTTTACAACCACACCATTTCTATCAAACAGTCTCTCCAAAGGGACCAATCCTTTGGGAATATGGTTACTAGGCAATTGGACAATCTGGTGGTCTGCAATTTTGTTCAAGAATATGTCAGCATGAGAGTTTTTCTCAGTATCTTGATCTTGATCAATGTGAAGAGTAGATAACTCTTCCATAGTTTCCAGAAATCTCTTAATCTCAAGATCATCCTAAAAAACCTTCCAATGTTTGACATTGTCAAGTATAGAGGGTCTATACTTCACTTCTACATCATACTTGAGTTTTTGGGGTAATGGGATTTTGAAATTGCTAGCAAAAATAGCCAAAGAATCAACCATAACATTCTCTTCTCTAGGAATAAAAGAGATTTTAAAATCTAGGAAATTTCTATCAATGATATCCCATACCTCATTTCTATAAGTCCTCAACCTTGGATGCTTTTCTTGATACCGACTTCTTACTTGATGCACAATCAATTTTGCATCCCAAAAAATTGATAAATTGATAACTCCTCAATTTTAATGTCTTTAGCTACCATCAGCCCCAAAACGAGAGCCTCATACTCTGCAACATTATTTGTAGTTTCAAACTCCAACTTATAAGACAAGTATATGACTTCTTAAGAAGGATAAATGAAAACCAGTCCAACACCAACACTTTCTTTAGAAAAATCCCCATCAAAATACATCTTCCAAACTTGGGTTACTTGAGGAGGTGTCTCACACATTGTTGGAGGTTTGGGGAACATCATTAAGCTACAAAATACTGGAACCCAAATCAGTGTCAACTGCATAAATAGGATGGTTTGTGGTATTAGTTCCATCACTAATAATGTAGGCTAGTTGTGATTCTTTGTACAGCCTTATGTGCTCACCTCCAAACATGGGAATAGTGGCATATGAGAGGTCCATCTGCAATCCTCCCCCCAATATTTTAATCCAAGACCTTGACAATAACATCCCAAACTTAGGGGGAACCTCAGCCACTACAATATCCATGACCACACTCTTCATGGGCAGTTGAAACAAGGTAACAACCAAGTCTTTAATCACTCAGAGGAATTTCACCTTCCTAGAGTCAAAAGAGTATATATCATGATATGTTTTGGTAATTTCAAGACCCGAGTCATCCATGAAAATTTTAGGAATTAGATTATGTGATGCACCTGAATCCATCAAGAAATTATGCAGAATTTTATCATGAATATTCAATGAGGTATAAAAGGGAGGAGAGGAATCATCCCTATCTTCTACCAAGGGCCCTAATATGACTGTTGTTTTTTCATCTTGTAAATTGACCGAGTCTGTTGAATGTGAAGTAGGATCAGGTTGCAACATTTTGGAAAGGTACCTCTTAAATTATTCATTCTTGATCAACTCTAAAATAGGATGGGAATATTAATTTTCTATATTTCATTTTCAAAGCTGAAGGAAGAAGGAGATTTCAGGATCTCTTTAATTTCTGGAATATGGGCCTTAATCACAGGTTGATTGTTTGGTTCCTCATTTTATTCACTGGTTGTTGTCACTATTTTAGTAGAATTTTTTGATTTCTTAGGCTGATTGGAAGTACTGGGATTTCCTTCCTTTTGTTTAGACCTCAAGTTGTACTTGGTTTGATTTTCTTTTGTTTTCTCTTCTTTACTTAATTCATTTAACTGACTGTTCATAAGGGATTCTTCATAGGCAGACTGAGTTAGATGAGGGGAGGTGGATGTGTCACCTAGACAGTGAATTCCTTGATTTGTTCCTTCATCCTCTCCTTCTTCATCATCAACCATGTTATTTTGAAGTGGAAGTTGGACCTTTTAGTCATCTCTATTCCTCTCATCTCTTTGAAGGATATGAGGAGCATTATTTTGTCTTCTCAAATTTCCCATGTTTCCATTATCTTGTGTGTTTCTGTTAGTTTGTCTTCCCTCAAGTATTATTTTTTCCATCTCTGTAGACAGTGATTTAACCAATGTAGTCAATTCATCCACCTAAGGGTTGACATCAGAAGAATCAGAAGTTGAAGCCTCTGATTTTCGTTTCCTTCTCTCTCTATAAGATTTTCCTCTTAGTTTATTAGTTGCCAATATATTTGATTCCACCTCCAATGTTGCATCTTGCATATGAGATAAAGAGGTAGACCTTCTCTCTCTCAACAAGAGGCAAAATTCAGGATCAAAGGCACTAGCATAAGTTATTTTGGCAGAGGTTTTAGTAGGTTTGATTTATGTAGGAATTTTATTGTACATTTTATTAAAGCTTTTGGAAAAATATGAAACCGATTTCCCTTCTTTCCTCTTAAGTGGCCCAAACTTTGTGATATAATACAAAAAATCTTTCTTGTCAACCCAATTCCTTAAAAAGGCATCATCAAGGGCTTAAATCCCAACAATTGATCCAAGAGATAAACCCCTAAACCATTTCCTGGCTTCACCATCAAGGTTTTGTACAAAAAATCTCATCCATACATCCTAATTTTCAATATTTAGATTATCAGCATAGCTATAAAAGGCTGCAAGATGCTCCTCTGCAATTATGTCATCTTCTCCTATAAATTTGGGCATGCACTTAAGATAGTCTCCTACTGGAAGATAATTCATAGGCTAAGGTAGCGCAAGAGGAGCATACCTAGCAGCCACTATGGCATCCATCCTATTTCTAGGAGGGTTTGCACCTGCCATTTGATTATGAAGAGGAGGATTATAAAGTCTAGGATAATTAAGGGGAGATTGGGTTTTGATTGGTACAACTACAGTCTGAATGATGGGTAGCTTAGGAGAAGGAAGAGTATAGGATGGGGAAGTTTCAATTTTAACAAACAGAGGTTGAGTCTTGGAAGAGGATGGTGGAAATTCCAACGGAATTGAGGTTCATGCTTCTTTGGTCACAACAAGTTTAAAAGAGGGAGAAGAAGGAGAACCTAGGGTGGGAAAATCCTCTCAACTCTCAAGTCTAAACCAACTTACAACATCAAGTGAGGGGAGCACTTCAAAATTTTCAAAGCTTTCTTCTTTCAACTGGGGGGGGGGAAGAGGAATACTCTACATGTAAATATCCAAGATTTAAATTTCTAGGAGTTTCAACAAAAGGTAAAAGAGGAGCACTAGATACAAGTATTGGTTTTTTCAAAGTAGAATCAGGAAAATTTCTAGTAGTACCCGAAACATCAGCTGAAAAGACTTCTTGAGAAGATTTTCCTTTCTTGATGATATTATTTGGGTCAGCTTCAGGTGTAGCCAGAGGTAGATGTGGAGTATACCTTGTATGTCTGGCTTTAGGATCCACAACTGAAACAACGGAGTCGCTAGGTCAAAATTGCAGTCTTCAATGTACTGATCATTGTGCACCCTCAGAATTTGTATCTTCTTTATCATTCAATCCCAGGGAAATGTTTTCAATCCATTCCTCGACATTGGTGCCAAGAATGTTAGCAATGAAATTCACACTTTGACTGCTAAAGTGTAAGCTCAACACCCATCAATAGGTTTAGAGATAAATATTTTATGATGATGTCAAATGGATCAAAACTCATGAAAAATAGTGAAAATCATAGAAGTTTCCAGAAAATATGTATCAACAAATGAGGTCTTGGATAACTTAGATCAGGGTTTTACATAATAAAATGGATAGATAGAAGACTTAATGAGAAGATGAAGATGTCTACCACTAATTTGAGGAAATACTAGCAGACAACTGCAGAAAATCTTTTGACATAATAACCTCTTTAACCTCTTTAATCAAAAGATAAACTCTAATAAAATCATAGCAACATCACAACAAAACCTCCATTGCAATACATATACAATAAATCACACGAATCATTCAAATGACAGTAAATCAGAGTAAGATGAGATAAGATAATGGAAATAAATTGATTTCTCTTAATAAAAAAGTCTCAAGTCTAATACACAAAATCCAGAGATGGCTCTGTAACTTCACAAATTCAAAAAAGTATGAGTCTCATTACAATCCTTCGAACCCTTCAATGAGTTCCAAGCTCTATCTTATAGCCTAGGCTGTCAATGACAACTTTATAATTCGAAATTACCTTATTTCCTAGGATTCCCACACCTAAAGGTGGAGTAACTATAGTTATTCAACAAAAAAGCAACAAACTGTAAAAAACTAGGAACATGCTCGTAACCTCTTTGATCCTATTAAATGTGCTTGATGAAGTGTGATTTTAGTGCATTTTCCTTGGTCAGGTCTCCCTCTAACCTTCAACTGAACTCCTAGCAGTTGTCATAACCTTATCTTCCCATTTGGCAATCATTTGTTCCTCCAAAACCTCTAGATCAGGAGTCTTCTTTGTTTGTTGAAGAATGCATCAAAAACACTCCAAAATTGTCCCAAGTATCAACAACTGCAATAATAATATATGATAGTGGTATAAGATATAGGAGAGCTTAATAAATCCTCAATTAAATCATGATTTATCAATCATGATTGTCTTCAAGTTAGCAAAATACCACAACAAAAAAAATGTCAAAAAAATGTATGATTCAAGATGTCCATTTCTTTTACTTTCTGACTCTGGAGCTCCTCCAGGTGGCAGCTTTAGCTAATAGATCCAAATTCTTCTTGGCCAACTCCTCCCTAAAAGGTTGCAGCTCCATCTTTAGCCCTCTAATTTGACTCTGGTAGGATATATTTTGTCTGTACAAGTTCCTAAGCTGCATGTGGAGAGTTCTAAATCATTTAGCTATAAAGCTAGCCTTTACAAGAGTTCCACGATACATATCCATGATATCACTTAGCTTCCTCTTTTCAACTAACTCCTCCCTTTTTAATTTAGCAATTTCAACTCTGACCTATTTAAGTTGTCTATTCAGCCTCCTAAAGGTAGGATTTTCTGGAGGAGTAGTTATGTCTACAACTTCAATGGGCTCTTTGATAGGTACACTTTTTCCCTTTCTCTGGATGGTTTCTTTCATTGAAACTTTCTCCATAGTGATTTCCTTGTTTGTTGATGCTCTAGTAATAGGTCTCCCGGTCTTGACCTTTTCTACAGCAGGTGGTGAAGAGAACAATATTTTTCTCCCTCTAAGACCTGTGACTCTAGCTGAAGGAGTCTCCACTGGACTAGGAGTTGGCACAGGTGAAACCTCTCTTTGTGGGGACTGAGAAGATCCTCCTTCTTCTACATGTTATTTTGTTTCCTTATCTTTCTTAGTAGACCCTATGCTCTTCCTTTTCTTATTCACCTCCAATTGTACAGACTTGTCAGCCTAGGGAGGGCTTTGTACCTTAGACTATGGGGTAGGAGCAATGTTAAGATGAAAATTGGAAGAAGTAATGAATTCTTCCCATTCCATGTTTCTCTTCCTTAATTCCTCCATCATGAGCATCTTTATCATACCTAAATAAAAAACACTTGTATCAAATGCCTTAGACTTAGCTTGAACCCTATCAGACATTTTCCCAATACTTCTGAACAAGTAGAAAATAAGATTCATAGCATCTTTCCCTGTGAAGTGTAGCAGTAGTCTTATGTGATATTGATAGATCGTGTTAAATCTCCCGTCACAGGTAAAGTATCTTTGAATTATCTTCAACATTTTATCAAAACCCTCTGCCATGTGGTTTTTGGGCACACCCTTTGACAAATTATCTTCTTGATGCTCTAGTTTGAGGAATTCCCTTTAAAAGGCAGCATTTAGAGTCATGGCCTTGAACCATCTCTCCCTAGTACTAGTTATCTCAGTGGTTGTTGATATGGTCCTCTCAAAGACCTCAAATTCTAGTATCCCAACCTTGGTCTTGGTTCCATCAAAGTTTAGGGAAAATTCTTTAGCCACCTCTGGGTGCCCTTTCTGCATTTTCTGATAGAAGTTAATACAACCCACTCTTTGGAAGACTTCTCTGATCAGGGTTTCCTCAGCAAATAGTTGCATATAATAGGGATATGTCCTCACAATGTATCCACATATATGAACCGTCTTCTGCTGATTATCCATATGTGCTAGATAGGCAAGTTTTTTCATAGTACATAGAAATTACCCACATTGGAGATCAGGGACGCAAAGGAGATGACTGCTGGAATAAAAAAGAAAACCACACAAACCTCTCACAAATGAAAATGATTCCAATTAAGGCTGCAGTATTTTAACAATGAGGTTATCCACTTAATAGGACCATGAATGGAAAAAAACATACTTTGCAGAGATATTGGAACAGAGAGTTTGCAATGTTGGTTGATTGCACAGAGTTCGCAGTGCTAGAGTTAGGGTTTGGGAAAAGCTTGTATGAAAGAGTGATGCAAAGGCCAAGGATCATAAGACGGGGTAATTCAAGTCCAGGAACAATGATGGTTTCAATAGATAAGTTGCAGAGCAATGGGAGAAGGTTCGAAGTTCAATTACAAGTCTGTGAGAGAGTTTGCAACGCCATCCAGCTAGTTCGCAGTGCCATAGAAGAAAAACCAATAACCCCCTTTCCATGCCTTAAAACAAGGTGGGAAGGCTTATGAAGTACCTGGTAGCTTGGAGCAGGAATTTGATGTCTTTAGAACTTCTCAAGAGAGCCTACAAGTAGCCTAACCGCCAAATCATCCCCTACAGCCAGTTCCCAGTGAAGTTTGCAGCGCCTGTCTGTAACACCAGTTTGTAGTACTAAGTTGGAGGATGTTTTGCTCACTTGGATAAAACAGTTAAGACATCCATAAAAATGATTCTTGAATATTAATATAAAATTCAACATTGAAATCAAGGAGATCTCCCATGACATGACCTTTAAAAATCAATGATGATAATAAATGTGACATGTACTTTGAATGGTATTGTGAACTCTCCTAGTGAGTTGGCAGCGTATAGCTCAGATTAGATATGACACTTTAACGAGCTGAGTGACAAGAGGATTGGGTCAATGTACATCATGGAGAAGGTGACATGTCAGGGTCATAATGACAAACTTAAAATATGTGACTCAAAGACCTTTAACCAAAACCAAACTTAATCATAATTTATTCGTGCCCAAAAATGAAAAATTGATATGGGAAAAGGGACCTAAAACCTATAACCTAAGGTAAAACCATGACTCAAAATAAAACTAAATACTTCTATTGACCCATTACAATCTATGTGATAACATTGGCTCCACAAGGGATGGCATGCTCCCTGTGAGATGCCAAGAACAAGCAGTTTCAGTGTCTTATCCAAGGGCTATGGGGTCATTATTCAAGAGAAACAAAAAAAAACTAAAATTGATATTTGCAATGGAAGGGAAAACCACTCATGGCTTTAAGAAAAATATTTCTTCAGAAAATGCCCATTAATTGGGCCACCAGAAAGCTCATAGTCTTCCAACTTCTGCAATTTATAAGTGTTATTTTTAAAAACCTCAAAAATCTTGAACGGACCAATCCACAAGGCTTTGAATTTACCATGTTTTCCTTTTTCTTGCCTTTGTGCATCCCACTTGAGCACCAGGTCTCTCAGCTAGAAATATTCTTTGTTTACCTTTTTTTTCAAAAGCTTGCTTGATCTTATGTTGATGAATTTGTGCTTTATCAAGGAGTTGATCCCTAGTCTATTGCACTTCTACTAGTTGATGCATCCTTATGACCATATCATCTGGTTCTCCTTGTTGATCTTGTAAGAACTTTTCTACAGTTAATGCAAGTTGAGAAGGAAAGATAGGCTCAGTTCCATAGACCAACTGAAAAGGGGTGGTACCAATTGATCTCTTGGTGGTTACTCTATCTGCCTAGAGAGAAAATTTCAACTATGAATCCCAAGATTTTTGGTTATCCTCCAGTAGTTTGTTGATGAGCTTTACTAGACTTGTGTTAGAGGAATCTGCCAAGCCATTACCTTGAGGGTAATAAGGAGTAGAATGAATGAGTTGGATTCCAAAATTTTCACAAAACTTGACTAGGGGTTCAACTTTAAAAGATGCAGCAATATCAGTCATAATCTTGTTAGGAGATCCAAACCTTGACAAAAGGTCTTCCATGAAACCAATAACTACTTTATGTATTTCATTTCTTGTAGGAATGGATTCTATCCACTTGGTGAAATAATCAGTGGTAGACAGTATCTAATGATGATGGAAACTTGAAGCTGGATGGATTTCTCCAATGAACTCTGATCCCCACTGTTGGAAAGGACCAGATGCCATTATGGGTTTCAGAGGTAGGGATTTTAGTTGTTGCTTTTCTGAGAAATTCTAACATTTATCACAGGCCTTGATCTTTTCACAGACATCAGTGAATAGACTAGGCCAAAATTACCCAACTCTGAGTATTTTATATGATGTGGACCTCTAAAAATGATGGCCTCCACATAGGCTAACATGAAATTCATGCATGATTTGATTTTCCTCATCTAGGTCTAAGCATCTTAGAAGAACCCCAACAGAATCCTTCCAATACAAAATGTGATCAACAATGCAGTGTCTGATTGCTTTGAGTTTTAAATATCTCACCTTAGTATTGTCAAATCCAGGTGGGGGTTGCAATGTCTGCAAGAAATGTATAAGGTCATTGTACCAATTACACTCTGTCAATTTAGGATTGATTTGTGAGATGTTTCTAGCAATATCAGTCTGTTGATATACAAAATCTACATTCATGAAATTAACCTCGAGTGCTTTACAGTTTGATTCATATAACATCTTAGCTAAACATTTCCCTTTTACTTAGTAGGCTTCATTTCAAGGTCAAACTCTATAATTTTGGCAATCCACTTACTCCTCTTTCTATCTATGTCAAGCTGGATTAAGATTTCTTTCACAGAAGCTGAAGGGACATAGGCAATAATTCTGGAATGCAAAATATATACCCTGGAGGATTTGAGGGCTTTAACCAAATCATAAGCCTACGTTTCAATAATATCATACCTCACCTATGCATCCCTTAATTCCCTGTTGAAGAAAGAAATGGGTTGCTCCATCCCATCTGTGTTTTTCTGAAGAAGAACAACAACTAATGTGTCATCTGAGGCAAAAGAAAATATCAGAAATTCTTTTGAATAATAAGGGTTGATAAGAACAGGTGCTTCAGTCAATGCTTGTTTGATTTGATCAAAAGAATTCTGAGCTTCAAAAGTGCATTTTACCTCATTTCCCTTTCTTAGCATAGTTGTGATAAACTTAACCAATTCAACAAAGTTAGAGATGAATCTTCTCAAAATGTTTATTTTACCCAAGAAAGATTGAATCTCCTTCTTGGAACTAGGGAGAGATAGAGTCTTGATAGCCTCTACTCTACTTGGATCAATCCTTACCCCCTCTACTGAGACAATGTGCCCCAACAACTTACCCTCTTTCATAGCAAACAAAGACTTCTTGGGATTGAGTGACAACCCAAACTTTCTACATTTCAGGACAACTTTGTCCAAATGATGATAATGTTCCTTATCAGATCTTGAGAACACTGTAATGTCATCCAGATAGATGACCAAAAATGCTTCCTTTTCCCCAATGAAGGAAATATCCATTGCACGTTGGAAGGTTGCTCATGCATTCATGAGACCAAAGGGAATTTTGGTATACATAAATGTGCCCCAAGGAGTAGTGAAAGTTGTTTTCTCTATGTCTTCAGGTAAAATAGAGATCCAATTGTAGCCTAAGAAGTCATCAATCATGGACATCCTTGTTGAACCAGTCACCCTTTGAAAAATATGTTCCATCTTAGGCAAGGGATACTTGTCTTTCTTGAAACTCTTGTTTAGATTTTTGAAATCAACACAAAGTCTGATTTCACCATTCTTTTTCCTCACAGGGAATAGATTAGCCACCCACTCAGAGTACCTCAAACGTATGATGATATTAGCATCAAGCAACTTCTTGTCTTCCTTTTCCATAATAGGCAACAACATGGGGTTAATCTGTCTTAATTTTTGTCTAAATGGTTTGGTATCATCTTTCAAAGGTTTTTGTGTTCACTGGTGCTTGTATCATAGGTTTGTAGGTTCTCATATTTCCAAGCAAATACATCAGCGAACTCCTTTAATAATTTCACATATTCAGACCTTTGTTCCTCTGACAGATTGCTAGACAACTTGACACATTTGGGGTTTTGCTCAGTACCTAAATTGCATTCTATCACATCAACTTCTTCACTTGAACCGTTAGCCTTTACAACCACATCTTTTCTATCAAACAGTCTCTCCAAAGGGACCAATCCTTTGGGAATATGGTTACTAGGCAATTGGACAATCTCGTGGTCTGTAATTTTGTTCAAGAATATGTCAGCATGAGGATTTTTCTTAGTATCTTGATCTTGATCAATGTGAAGAGCAGAAAACTCTTCCACAGTTTCCAAAAATCTCTTAATCTCAATATCATCCTCAAAAACCTTCCAATGTTTGACATTGTCAGGTATAGAGGGCTTATACTTCACTTCTACATCATACTTGAGTTTTGGGGGTAATGGGATTTTGAAATTGCTAGCAGAACAACCAAAGAATCAACCATAGAATTCTCTTCTCTAGGAATAAAAGAGATCTTAAAAGCTAGGAAAAATTATCAATGAGATCCCATGCCTCATTTCTATATGTCCTCAAACTTGGATGCTTTGCTTCATACATATTTCTTACTTGATGCACAATCAATTTTGCATCCCCAAAAACTGATAACTCCTCAATTTTGATATCTTTAGCTTCCCTCAGCCCCAAAACCAGAGCCTCATATTCTACAACATTATTTGTACTTTCAAACTCCAACTTATTAGACAAGGATATGACTTCTTGAGAAGAAGAAATGAAAAACACTCTAGCACCAGCACTTTCTTTAGAAGAATCCCCATCAAAATACATCTTCCAAACTTGGGTCACTTGAGGAGGTGTCTCACACATTGTTGGATGTTGATTTCTGATTTCCAAGGGTGTCAGGGGAACATCAATAAGCTGCAAAATACTAGATATCAAATCAGTGTCAACTGCATAAATAGGATGGTTTGTGGGATTAGCTTCATCACTAATAATGTAGGCTAGTTGTCCTTCTCTGTACATCCTTTTGTACTCACCTCCAAACATGAGAATAGTGGCATATAAGAGGTCCATCTGCAATGTCCCCCTCCCCCCCAATATTTTAATCCAAGACCTTGACAATAACATCCCAAACTTAGGGGGGACATCAACCACTACAATATCCATGACCACACTCTTCATGGGCAGTCAAAACAAGGTAACAACCAGGTCTTTAATCACTCCAAGGCATTTCACCTTCCTAGATTCAAAAGAGTATAGATCATGATATGTTTTGGTAATTTCAAGACCCGGCTCATCCATGACAGTTTTAGGAATTAGATTATGAGATGCACCTGATTCCATCAAGAAATTATGCAAAATTTTATCATGAATATTCAACGAGGTATAAAAGGGAGGAGAGGAATCATCCCTATCTTCTACCAAGGACCCAAATATGACTGTTGGTTTTTCATCTTGTAAATTCATTGAGTCTGTTGAATGTGAAGTAGGCTCAAGCTACATCATTTTGGAAAGGTACCTCTTAAATTCTTCATTCTTCATCAACTCTCAAAATGGATGGGAATCTTAATTTTATGTATTTCATTTTCAAAGATGAAGGAAGAAGGAGATTTCAGGATCTCTTTCATTTCTGGAACATGGGCCTTAATCACAAGTTGATTGTTTGGTTCCTCATTTTATTTACTGC
Source organism: Picea engelmannii (assembly GCA_009831015.1). Lineage (NCBI taxonomy): Eukaryota > Viridiplantae > Streptophyta > Pinopsida > Pinales > Pinaceae > Picea > Picea engelmannii. The sequence continues at coordinate 56,600 of ML780368.1, read as the reverse complement.
ATGTAGTCATTGTTTTAGTAGAATTTTCCAATTTCTTAAGTTGATTGGAAGTACTAGGCTTTCCTTCCTTCAGTTTAGACCTCAAGTTGTACTTGTTTTGATTTTCTTTTGTTTTATCTCCTTTACTCAATTCATTTAACTGACTGTTCATAAGGGATTCTTCATAGGAAGACTAAGTTAGATGAGGGGAGGTAGAGGTGTCACCTAGAGAGTGAATTTCCTAATCTTCTCCTTCATCCTCTCCTTCTTCATCATCAACCATGCTATTTTGAAGAGGATTCTAGATCTTTTGGTCATCTCTATTCCTCTCATCTCTTTGAAGGATCTGAGGAGCATTATTTTGTCTTCTGAAATTTCCCATGTTGCCATTATCTTGTGTGTTTATGTTAGTTTGTCTTCCATCAAGTTTCATTTTTTCCATCTCTGCAGACAGTGATTTAACCAATTTAGTCAATTCATCCACCTGAGGGTTGACATCAGAAGAATCAGAAGTTGAATTCTCGATTTTTGTTTCCTTATCTCTCAATCAGGTTTTCCTCTTAGTTTATCAGCTGCCAATATATTTGATTCCACCTCCAATGTTGCATCTTGCATATGAGCTAAAGAGGTAGACCTTCTCTCTCTCAACAAGAGGCAAAATTCAGGATCAAAGGCACTAGCATAAGTTATTTTGGCAGAGGTTTCAGTAGGTTTGATTTATGTAGGAATTTTATTGTACATTTTATTAAACCTTTTGGAAAAATATGAAATGGATTCCCCTTCTTTCCTCTTAAGTGACCCAAACTTTGTGATATAGTACAAAAAATCTTTCTTATCATCCCAAATCCTTAAAAAGGCATCATTAAGGGCTTCTTCAATCCCAACAATTGATCCAAGAGATAAACCCCTAAACCATTTCCTGGGTTCACCATCAAGGCTTTGTACAAAAACTCTCATCCATACATCCTAATTTTCAATATTTAGATTATCAACATAGCTATAAAAGGCTGCAAGATGCTCCTCTACAATTATTTCCTCTTCTCTTGTGAATTTGGGCATGTACTTAGGATAGTCTCCTACTAGGAGAGAATTCATAGGTTCAGGCAGCAAAAGAGGAGCATACCTAGCAACCACTATGGAATCCATCCTATTTCTAGGAGGGTTTGCACTTGCCATTTGATTATGAAGAGGAGGATTATAAATTCTAGGATAATTAGGGGGAGACTTGGTCTTGATTGGTACAACTACAACCTGAATGATGGGTAGCTTAGGAGAAGGAAGAGTATAGGATGGGGAAGTTTCAGTTTTAACAAATAGAGGTTAAGTCTTGGAAGAGGATGGTGGAAATTCCAACGGAACTGAGGTTCCTTCTTCGTTGGTCACAATGGGTTTAAAAAAGGGAGGAGAAGGAGAACCTAGGGTAGATAAATCCTCTAGACTCTAAAGTATAAACCAACTTACAATATCAGGTGAGGCAAGCACTTCAAAATTTTCAAATCTTTCTTCTTTCAACTCAGGGAGAAAGAAGAATACTTTACAGGGAAATATCCAAGATTTAAATTTCTAGGAGTTTCAACAAAAGGTAAAAGAGGAGCACTAGATACAAATACTCGTGCTTTGAAAGTAGAATCAGGAAAATTTCTAGTAGTACCTGAAACAACAGCTGGAAATCCTTCTTGAGAATCTTTTCCTTTCTTGATGATCTTCTCTGGGTCAACTTTAGGTGTATCCAAAGGTATATGTGGAGTAGACCTCGTGTGTCTTCCTTTAGGAGCCACAACTGAAACAATGGAGTCGCCAGGTGCAAACTGCAGTCTTCAATGTACTAATCATTGTGCACCCTCAGAATCAGTATCTTCTTCGTTGTTCAATCCCAGGGAAATGTTTTCAATCTGTTCCCCGACAATGGCACCAAGAATGTTAGCATTGAAAGTCACACTTTGACTGCTAAAGTGTAAGCTCAACACCCATCAATAGGTTGAAAGATAAATGTTTTATGATGATGTCAAATGGATCAAAACTCAGGCAGAACAGTGAAAATCACAGAAGTTTCTAGAAAATATGTATCAACAAATGAGGTCTTGGCTAACTTAGATTAGGGTTTTATAGAATAAAATGGATAGATAGAAGACTTAATGAGAATATGAATATGTCTACCACTCATTTTAGGCAATACTAGTAGAGAACTGAGGAAAATATTTTGACATAATAACCTCTTTAATCAAAAGATAAACTCTGATAAATCATAGCAGCATCACAACAAAACCTCCATTGCAATACATATACAATAAATCACATGAATCATTCAAATGATAGTAAATCAGAGTAAGATGAGATAAGATAATGGAAAGAAACTGATTTCTATTGATAAAAGAGTCTCAAGTCTAATACACAAAATCCAGAGATGGCTTTGTAACTTCACAAATTCAAAAAAGTATGAGTCTCATTACAATCCTTTGAACCCTTCAATGATTTCCAAGCTCTATCTTATAGCCTAGGCTGTGAATGACAACTTTACAATTTGAATTTACCTTCTTGCCTAGGATTCCCACACCTAAAGGTGGAGTAACTACAATTGTTCAATAAAAAAGCAACAAATTGCTAAAAACTAGGAACATGTTGGTAACCTCTTTGATCTTATTAAATGTTCTTGATGAAGTGTGATCTGAGTGCATTTTCCTTGGTCAGGTGTCCCTCTAGACTTCAACTGAACTCCTAGCAGCTTTCATAACCTTATCTTCCCATTTGGAAATCGTTTGTTCCTCCAAAACCTCCAGATCATGAGTTTGCAGTGTCAAACTGTATCAGCTAGTTCGCGGCACGAGGCACTGTGAACTGTCTTGTAGCTTCTCTGTTTGTTGAAGAATGCATCAAAAACACTCCAAAATTGTCCCAAGTGTCAACAACTGCTATAATAGTATATTATAGTGGTATAAGATATAAGAGAACTTAATACATCCTCAATTAAATCATGATTTATCAGTCATGACTATCTTCAAGTTAGAAAAATACCACAACAAAAAAACTGTCAAAAAAAGGTATGATTCAAGATGTCCATTTATTTTACATTCTAACTCTAGAGCTCCTCCTGGTGGAAAATTTAGCTAATAGATCCAAATTATTCTTGGCCAGCTCCTCCCTGATAGGTTGCAACTTCATCTTTAGCCCTCTGATCTAACTCTGGTAAGCTATATTCTATCTGTACAACTTCCTAAGCTGTTTGTGGAGAGGTCTAAATCTTTTAGCTATAAACTTAGCCTTTACAAGAGTTCCACGATACATATCCATGAGATCACTTAGCTTCTTCTTTTCAACTAACTCCTCCCTTTTTAATTTAGCAATTTCATCTATGGCCTCTTTAATTTGTCTATTCATCCTCTTAAAGGTAGGATTTTCTGGAGGAGTAGTTATGTCTACAACTTCAATGGGCTCTTTGATAGGTACACTTTTTCCCTTTCTCTGGATGGGGGATTTCACTGACACTTTCTCCACAGTGCTTTCCTGCTTTTTCATTGCTCTAGTAATAGGTATCCTGGTCTTGACCTTGTCTACAACAAGTGGTGGACAACAATAATTTTCTCCCTCTCATACCTGTGGCTCTAGCTGAAGGAGTCTCCACTAGACTGGGAGCTGGCACAGGTGAAACCTCTCTTTGTGGGGACAGAGAAGATCCTCCTTCTTCTACATGTTATTTTGTTTCCTTATATTTCTTAGAATATCCTATGCTCTTCCTTTTATTATTCACCTCCAACTGTACAGACTTGTCAACTTGGGGAGGGCTTTGTATCTTAGTCTGTGGGGTAGGAGCAATGTTAAGCTGAAAATTGGAAGAAGTAATGAATTCTTCCCATTCTATGTTTCTCTTCCTTAATTCCTCGATCATGAGCATCTTTATCAAACTTGAATGAAAAACATTTGTATCAACTACCTTAGATTCATCCTGAACCCTATCAAACATTTTCACAATACTTATGAACAAGTAGAAAGGAAGATTCATAGCATCTTTCCTTGTGAAGTGTAGGAGTAGTCTTATGTGATATTGATAGATCATGTTAAATCTCCCTTTATAGGTAAAGTATCTTTGAATTATCTTTAACATTTTATCAAAACCCTCTGCCATGTGGTTTATGGGCATACCCTTTGACAAATTATCTTCTTGATGCTCTGGTTTGAGGAATTCCTTTGAAAAGGAAGCATTTAGAGTCATGGCCTTGAACCATCTATCCCCAGTACTAGGTATCTCAGTGGATGCTGATATGGTCCTCTCAGAGACCTCAAATTCTAGTATCCCAAACTTGGGCTTGGTTCCATAAAATTTTAGGGAAAATTCTTTATCCACCTCTGGGTGCCCTCTCTGCATTTTCTTACTAAAGTTAATACAAGCCACTCTTTGGAAGACCTCTCTGATTAGGGGCTCCTCAGCAAATAGTTGCATATCATATGGCTTTGTCCTCAAAATGTCTCCACCTTTATGAACCTTCTTCTATTGATTATCCATATGTGCTAGATAGGCAGGTTTTGTCACAGTACAAAGAAATTACCCACAGTGGAGAGCAGGGAAGAAAAGGAGATGATTGTTGGAATCAAAAAGAAAACCACATAGACCTCTCACAAATGAAAATGATTCTAAGTAAGGATGAAATATTTTAACAGTGAGGTTATCTTCTTAAGAGGACTATGAAAATATGGTGAATGGAAAAAACGCTACTTTGTAGAGATGATGGAATAGAGAGTTCACAACATTGGTTGACTGCACATATTTCACAGCGCCAGAGTTAGGGTTTGGGCAAAGATTGTATGAAAGAGTGATGCAGAGGCCAAGGATCATAAGACATGGTAATTCAAGTCCAGGAACAATGATGGTTTCAATAGATAAGCTGCAGAGAAATAGGAGAATGTTTGGAGCTCAATTGCAGGTCTGTGAGAGAGTTCACAGCGCCATAAAAGAAAAACCACTAACCCCTTTTCCAGGCCTTAAAACAAGGTGGGAAGGCTCATGAAGTACCTAGTAACTTGGACCAGGAGGTTGATGTCTTTAAATCTACTCAGTTGCACCTACAAGTAGCCTAATTGCAAAATCATCCCTTGCAACCAGTTCACATCAAAGTTCGCAGCGTCTGTCTGTAACACTAGTTCGCAGTGCCAAGCTGGAGGATGTTTTGCACACTTGGAGAAAATGGTTAAGACATCCATAAAAATTATCCCTGAATATTAATTTAAAAATCAACATTGAAATCAAGCAGATCTCCCATGACATGACCTTTAAAAAGCAATGATGATAATAAATGTGACATGTACTTTGAAAGGCATTGTGAACTCTCCTAGTGAGTTGGCAGAGTACAACTCATATTAGATATGACACTTTAATGAGCTGAGTGACAAGAGGATGGGGTCATCGTACAACATGGAGAAGGTGACATGTCATTGTCATAATGACAAACTTGAAAGATGTGACTCAATGACCTTTAACAAAAACCGAACTTAATCATAATTTATTCATGCCCAAAAATGAAAAATTGTTATGGGAAAAGGGACCTAAAACCTATAACCTAAGGTAAGACCATGAATCAAAATAAAACTAAAGACTTTTATTGACCCATGAAAATCTGTGTGATAACAATACTAATAAGTAGTCATACATGAAGTACCTAGCCTTCTCATGTGCATCCGCGCAAGCCTGGAACATCTCTGCGAGAAAATATTTACACCAATTCAATGGTGTGCCATTTTTATTGAATTATGCTACTGTTTTGGTGTCAAGGGTGCACTCTTTTGTCATGTAATTCTTCATTACTTTCCCAGAAATCAAATAGCGAGCCATGCAGACCTACTCATCGTTGATCAGTATAATGTGTTCCCCACAACCCCCTCCTCGATTCATGTATTTTTCATATAGGATAATTTCACCCTTTTTTTGACCATGCTTCCTAGAATCTTGGAAGCCATCTGTAACACCCTGACCTTCCATGGACAAACCAATGAGCTTATGAATGTTGTCTACATGGATGGGGTAGTCCTATTCTAACCATAAGTTGTTGTTGTGCACTCTGTTGATGAGTAATTTCATCCAGTGGGAGACTTCTCCAGTAGTACCAAAGACTGGTAGGTCGCGAAGACTCATCAAGGTAGAATCCTGCAATGGTATGTACTCAGGTTTCCACAACCACTAAAATTGTCCATCTGGAAATGTGATACAATCCATAAATGCATGAATAGCCATTTGTGGAAATATGGAAGCATCTGTGAAATCAAGTTCGACCAAATGAGTTTGCTCTACATTCCCATGGAGATCATCCTAAACTATAACATGCAGATCAATAAATTCCTTCGAAATAGCGATTATGGGAAGGGATCCCCGACTAACAGTGTGAACCATCGTAACAAACCGACATTGGTAGACAAATTGAACTGGAAAGGTGCGGTCTCATAGAGTTCTCAGGGGGCTCCAAGACTGAAGATACAAAGAACTTGATTAAAACACAATATCGATGAGTATTCGGCCAAAGGCGAGTTTATAGGCAACGTCGAGGAATGGTGATGGTATTATCAACCATTAAGAGAGACAATGTGGTAGTAATTCGGCATTAACGTCGGAAATGATGAGTAGGAACAACAAAATCTACGAGCCGATTTTGGAAGTTAAGAGCATAAGTGGAAACACTGTGTAGGGATATCGGGGTGAACAGGAAAGTACTGGCCTCACCAATAATTACATGAAAAATTACTGATAGTTGTGAGGACGTAAATGACTCTAGCTAATAATGACGTGACAACAAGTGAAAAGGTATCAATGACATTCAACTACCATAGTGATAGCGACAGGGCACGACTTTCAAACTTGGAAAATATGAAATACGAAGGGATTTGATTGAGACCCCNNNATGGGTTGGATAAATTGATAGATAAAACTAGAATTGGGACAAGTGACAGTCGGACATGTCACCAATTTATTGACAAAAATGGAAAACAACAACTAATGAAAAATCTTACCTATTGTATGTACTCCTGCATATAGGAGCGCTGCACAATTTCACTTACCGAGTATAAATGTAGGGCTTAAAGAACGTGCCTTTCACCCATATGGGATGAAGAATATCACCTAATTGCGTGAGCCTAACAACACTGGATTCATGGATTTTCACAGCTACAAAAGGTCTGAGCCAATGCATATGTAACTTCCTCGGATGTTTCTAATACTTTTGTTGTATAACAGGTTTGGTCACCTTGCGCAAACTACTTATGCTTGATATGTCGATCATACCAAGCCTTCTACCGAGCTTTCTCCACTGTCTGATGAAAATCCGCTAAGAATATAGCTTCTTCAAGTTCCATTAATCCCACAATTCGTGTTGCGAGGGATTCATCGTCTATCATGTTAGTACCTTGCGCAATGAATAGACTCAGAGTTATAAACTTAACTAGCATTATCGCTTCATGTCCATATACCAACTGAAATAGGGTATACCTGTGTAATCTCTTTGTAGTGATTCGGTAAGCCCATAACACAATTGGAACTCTCTCATCCCAATCATCATGATTGGTGCAATAGACTTTAGTTAAGCCCCTCACTAAGATCTTGTTGAAGGCTTCTACTGTTCCATTCGCTTGTGGATGGTATGGATTTCTCTTATGATGTTGAATCAAAATTTCTCTTATGAGGGTCATGATAATATCACTAATAAAATGAGTTCCTCTTAGGAAAACCAAACCTAGTAATTATATTCTCGAAAATAAACCATGTGGTTGTGTCTGTAGATAAATCCTGAAAAACTTCATCTTCATCCCAACAAGTCCAGTAATCGATTGCGGTAATAATGTATCTTTCCTTTGAATGCCTCGCAGGGGGGTTTATCGGACCGATGAAACCAACAACCCACTTTCCAAAGGCTTGAAATGCTCAAATAGGGTGTAAGAGTAACTCATTGCAGTGGGAACGCTTGCCAACTCGGTGACAGACATCACATGCCCTAGCATAAGCTTTGGCATCCTTGAACACCGTTGGCCACCATAATCCTACTTGTAATATTTTCTGGTTAGTTTCCTTTCCGCCAACGTGTCCTCCCAAAACTCCACTGTGACACTCCCATAGAATATATGATCTCTCATGGTCAAGCACACAGCCTCTGAGGATGTTATCCAATCCTAATTTGTACAAGTGTCTCGCAATTAGTTGATAGTCTTCTACTCAAACCACTAGGTGTCACTTTTCAGTTATGGAATAACCTTCAGGGCAGGCACCTGTGATCATAAATAAGGCAATGTCAAACAATTAATCAGGAATAGCTTCAACCTTGAAAAGAGTTGCATCTAGGAGCTTATCATCTTCAGCTACACCACTCTCTCCTGATTCTAGTCTAGACAAATGGTTTGGAAACACATTTAAATTTCCTAGCTTAACAATGACCTCAAAAGAAAACTCTTGAAACAACAATAACCATCTGCAAATTCTTCCTTCTAACACAGGCTTATTGCAATATTTTTCAAAGCAGAGTGATCAATAATGAATTTAAAGTGACTACCTAGAAAATAATCTCTAAACGTTTGCAAAGCATAAACCATTTCCAAACGTTCCCTTTCAGTTGTAGTGTAGTTGCATTTATCCTGAGAAAGTTTTATGCTAGCAAAGTATACATGATGGTCTAGATTTTGTTCACCAAGCTACGCAAGGATTGCTCCCAACATAATACCAAAAGCATCAATACGCACATGAAATTCCACTTACCAATTTAGGCAGACGAGGATAGGAGCAATACTTAGATTTTCTTTTAGGGTATCAAAGGCTTGATTGCATTTTGGCATCCAACTAAAAGCCTTGGCTTTATTTAATAACTTTTCCAACAGGGCGGATATGCTTGCGTAACTTTTGATAAACTTGCAATAGTATCATGTGTAACCTAACATTGACCGAAATTGTTTGGCAATTGTAGGAGCAGACATATTTGGTATCACGAAAACTTTTGCAAGATTGACCAACACTCCTTCCCTGCAGACTATATGTCTGAGCAGATTCCTAAATGGTACACAAAAAATACACTTTTTCAAGTATAGGGAAATATGTGGTTGTCTGCAGCGATTGAACATAAGTTGTAATAGGCCTATGTGCTCCTTTAATAGGTTGTACATAGTCCAATCATCCATATAGACATCAATAAACCTGTGAATGAAGTCGCAAAATGTTGCAATCACTATCCGAGAAAACACCGTTGGGGCATTATTGAGCCCAAAATGCATAACATTGTAGGAAAATTATCCACATTAGGTAGTGAATGTAGTCTTTCTCTTGTCTTCGAATGCAATTCTAACTTGGTGATATCCAAAAAATCCATCTGTAAAAGAATAAGCTTCATTCCCCGCTACGTGATTCAGGACCTCATCGCTAAAGGGAGTGGGAAAAGGGTCATGTACACAGGCAATGTTCAAGCTCCTATAATCCACACAGACTCGTATATCCTTAGTACATTTCTTACTTTGTATTATGATAGGACTGATCCATTCAACCTCATCCACAGGGAAAATCAACCCAATTGCTAACATTCTATCAATCTCCTTCTTCACCTTCTCTTTGACTCTGGGGTTCAGATGGTATGGCATGTGTTTGACCAATTTTGAGTCAGTATTTAGCTCTATCTTCATTTCCTCTAAGTGTACTTAATACCTTTTAGTTCTGAAAATATTGTAGGGAATAGGTCCTCATATTCCTGCAACAAAGCTTGTATATATGTAATGGTCTGTTCACCCCAATAATCCCCTATGGATGCCAGCTTAGGGTGCTCCTCACTCCCTATGTTTATTTTTCGCAAATTCTGGGGTTTGGAATAGGAACTATTAACATCATCTGAATTAGTGTCTTTAACAACTCTAGTTCCTTCATATTCTTTAAATCTCAAATGCTTAAGGTCCTCTAAGTCATTGGGATCTTTTAGGTATGTATTAACCTTACTACAGTCCATGGGTATTTGTAAGGGGATGGATAAAGGTTATGATGAAGTATGTATTCATGTTCAGGATAGACTATAGGTGGATGTGTGGGCTTAAAATCATCAGTAAAAAGCAGTTTCTTAATTTGTTTCAGCACTAAGGTGAATTCATGAGACTTACCCGAAAATGAGAAATTGTGGCAGAATTGGCATTGCAGTGCTTCCCAACAAACAATTTGTCTTTTGGTCTCTTCATGCATGTACCAAGCACTTGGAATTCATCCTAAAGAATGAATGAACTAATGCACCCAAAATTGAGAAGGTAGTTGCACAACTCTCCATACCTTAATACAATGTGCAACATGCTCATGTGGATTAGATGACCCATCATACGATTATAGAGTTAAGAGTTGATGCTTCAACTTCTAGTCCTGATGCGACTTGTCGATCTACAAAGGAAAGATAAAGCGATATTGAATGGTGAGTTTGACCTCATCCCAAGAAGTTAGAGCCCCCTTATGAGTGAACCACCACATAATTGGAGACGATTTTAATGCAATATCAAGTATTGATATTCTATGTTCTGCTTCAACTTTGTCTTCCAGATCAACTAGAAAGCTATGTAAATTTGAAGTGTCATCATAAATAGGGTGTTCTCTAATTTGTGTTCCAATCCACCTAGATGCTCTAATAGTGGTGCAACGTCTTGAAAAGTTTCCATACCTTCCTTGTTTCCAATTATCAAAGGCTTCTTATGAATCTTCACTTGCAGACTGAATTCTCTACCAACTTATTGATCCATCTGCAATAGGGTTAATGTAGTCTGCATGTTTTCTTGAAGTCAGAGTGTAGAGTTGATATAGGACATCCTGTTCCATATTTTCTTCAGCCGGATTGGTATATCGAGGACCTTGATATGGTTTTATAGGTTGGGTTACTTTCATACCATCCTCTTCAAAGGTCATGATTTCCTTCTTGAGATCTATTTAGCATAATTCTCATATGCCCAGTCAATACTCAATAGAGTTGGGTACAAATCCTTCTCCCCCATTATTTCGATGACCTCAAAGTCTGCTATTATTTTAATGCTAGCTAATTCCACTTCAACGTTTTGCAGCCTCCCAACAAGGTAGATACAATATTGATTGGCCATCCACAACTAAATAAGTCAATAGATTAGATTGGGCTTACCCATGGCTTCCCAAGTCTTCTTTAGTAGTATATTGATGTTAGACCTCAAATCCAACATAACATCGCTAATTTCATAGTTATCGATGTGGGAATTTAGTCTAAATTCTCTTCCAGATCTCCTTTGGGCTCCCTTCAGTCTCTAAAGTCCCCTTAAGTGTGTTCTGCACCTTCTTAGTGAGTTGATCATCATACAAAATATCGAAAAAGAGTTGGAACCATAAATCAATATTCTTTTGTGATTTCACTGGAAGGTTCTTTGGTGCAAACATATTTTCCGCGACTCTTGGTTGAAGCTCAACACTTAGTTCTACAACTGTCAATATGTCAGGTTTATACATCTGTCAAAACATTTCTACTGTGTTCTGGAAGAACTCCTTCTGCCTTATGGGATCATACTTAGCATCCACCGGTACTGCCTTATGAATATTACTTTGATTAGGGTTGTCAACATCGACACCAGTCCTTGTTCCTCCTCTAGTAATAATGTTAATATTGGGATCCTTTCCTTCAACGATAGTTCTAGGATTATAATTTATTAAGTTGTCACCTCGTTTCCTTGTGCAATCTTCCATTTTTCATGATCAATTCATGGAAATCCTCAGTGGCATGGGTGTTCGATGTGTGCACCAAGGTATTCTCAGAAGAGGACAATATCTCGCAAGGTGTCTTTGTTCATCGCAGTTGTAACAACAAAATGGTCCTCTTCCACTAGTTTTTCCACCACGAAATCGTCCCCCGCCTTTGCGACCTCCTCCAAACCCTTGAGGAGCTTCATCAACCCTAAATGAAGATCGATCCAATATGTCTGCAAGAGCATCCAGAGCACGACACTGCTTGGTAGGGTGAGTAGGTGACCCATAAAATTCACACTATACTATATTTGAAACATTGGAATACTTTTGTAGAATTGGATAGTGCCTAAGGGAGTGTCCATGTTCTACAGATTTCATAGTATTCGTTATTCTGGCCTCCTTGATGATTTGGGAATGTGTGGTACTGCACAAGGAAAATGAAATGGCATTGTAGTAGCAACTTCCACAACCCCTCTCGATGGTCCTACTAGTGGAGGCACCATCAGGTGTGGAGGAGGTCTTGTGCCCCTCAGTATGGAACATTCCATCACTGTATGATCCTCAGTGTAGAAGCCAGTACACCATACCAGCGGTCGCCTTGCTCTAGGAAGTGTTAATTCTTGAATCTTGTCGGTTAACGTGGAAATATGGCCTTGCAAATGCACAATATTATTGTCTCCATTCGATCTCATAACATGTAAGCTTCTGGGATAGCCAATCATCGCTTCAATTTTCATTGCTTGTTCTAAGGCTTCCCCCAACTTAGCTATCCTCTGTTGGGCTAATGGTATTCGGGTCAATGGTAACAACCCTGTATAAACCATTCTCGTTGGTGGTCTTCATGGATGGGGTTTTCCAATTTTCCTATCGCATCCTTAAACCTTTGGTTATATTCCCATGTGAATTCCCCATCTCTCTATTTGATCTCCCACAACTCAGAGAGATGTTGTTGCTCTGACTTTGGTAAGTGGAATTCTACACCCATAAATCCACAACTCTAGAAATCAAATGATCTAGCTAGTGAAGAGTTGTTAAATTCTCAACAATCCAATTATATCTTCTCTTGAATCGATCTTTGAATTTTGGTGTTTCTTACAGTTGGTCAAGCCACTGAAATACCTCTTTCAGGAATTGAATCCAAAAGATCTCGTACTGGTCACTTGCAGGTTTCAAGTAAAATACAGTGCTCTTCACAACCCTCAAAATTCTATGTTGTAACTCAACTTCTTGAGGTATAAACTTGTCACACCTTCTTTCCCACCAACTCTCAACGTCAAACTTAAATATATGATGTTGCATCCTCTAAAAACTCACTTTAAAGACATGTCTCAACAACATGATTTTCACTGGTGCTTCGTCAGTCATCAATGCAACTTGCCCAATCTGCATCTGTGTAGCCAATAAGTGATAGATCCTTTCCTTTTGGATACCATAATCCAAACTCTTATGTTCCTTTGAGATATCTGAAAATCCTCTTCACTGCTAATACATGTGATTCCTTTGGTGCTGCTTGAAATCATGCCACTTGTCCAACTGCCTGCATTACATATGGTCTGGATGTTGTCACATATAGTAAGCTATCAATCATTGACCTGTATTTCCTCTGGTTTGTAGACTTGAATCATCATCTTTGCTCAACTTGTAATTGGTTTGCATAGGAGTGGTAACTGGTTTGCAATCTTCCATTCCAAACCTCTTTAGCATTTCTTTGATATACTTAGTTTTGAGAGATAAAAATTCCGTGGTTGCTTTGATGTATTTGAAGACGCAGAAAGAAGGATAGTTCTCTGAGTAATGACATTTCAAATTCATTTTGCATATCCTTTGAATTTTTTTGGCTTAACCTGTCATCAATACTTGATCAAAATCTAGACCAGGGGTCAAATTTTAGCTCAAAAATCAACGTTCTCGGAATTGCCTCAAAACGAACAGGAGCGTATCCCTCGTCGTTGCGAACCCAATGCAACTCATTTCGTCTCAAACGGATGTCAGGAGCGAGAGATATCGCAATCTGTTCGGAATGTCAAACAGGCAAAAAAAAAAGGATGATGACTGTACAGTCCATACAGGCTGACGTGGTAGAGACCGTATAGGCTGACATGGCAGGGCCATACGACCGTACGCTGATGTGGCATGTGGTGACATGGCAGTTGTTGATTGGTAGATGTGGTCGAATGGTGTTTCGACACGTGTTAGCATGAGGTTGGTGGTTTGATGCCACGTGGCCCAGTCATGGGCTGCCACGTGGCACCGTTATATTGGTTGTTTGATCAAAATATATTGGAGTCCGTGGGGTTCGATCCCCGAACCTCCCCACCATATAGAGCCTTAACAAAGTCCGTCCGACTAACGGACCACCATTTGTGCCTTGTTATATATATGCCTTGATATATATTTAAGTTTACTCTATGTTGCATTTGGTGGGGGGTCAGGCCGGGGCTTAGCCCTGGCCCGTGGTCGTGTTGTTATTACATGTGGCCACTATACATGTGAATGCACGCCAATATAACGGAGCCCGGTCACATTACATTTTAAACCATATGACTATTATGTAAGCGCGGGTTTTTACATTGTGGTTCCAACGGATGGCACGGTTTTAAATGCGCCCGATATTTGGTGCTTGACCATTGGCTCTTTAAGCATTAGTCCTTTTTTTCTTATAGAGCACGGTCATATCGTGACCTTCATATGCCCAGGTGCTAGGCAGCCCAGGTGCTAGGCGGTTAGGGGCTGGCGTGCCCATAACCGTCCTACAGTTCGCACCATTGGCGCGGTTGCGCCCGGTGCTGGGTTTTCACGCTTTAAATTGCGTCGGTGCTGGGTTGAACGTACAGGAGGTGCGTTTTGGCGAACCAGAGACAACAAGCTTGAAGGAGGAAAATGGCAGGAGGCCTATCTTCCTCATTTTTTGGCCGATTGAGGTGTCATAAAAGCCCAACTAGGGGTTTTTGGACGTCCTGAATCCATTGGCACTGTTATCAAGGCCATTTGAAGACTTATTTTGCAGGTTTTTAACCATTGAAGTTTCAGGAAGCTCCAGGGAGCTTGAAGCCCTCATTGATTGAGGTCATGTTTTGGTGAGTCCAAATTTGTTTTCTGTGACTGAATAGTCATTTTTGGCTAATTGTTATGCTCTGAACACATTGGGACAGGTTTCATAGGCTTTTGAGGACTTTTACAGGTGTTTTTTCCAAAGAGAAGCTCAGTGAAGCTTATGGCCACATGTAGAAGAGGCCATGCCCGGATGAGCCATGATCCGTTTTCAGAGTTTTATTAGTCATTTTTGGGGTTTTTATGTATTATGATCCCAATGGTACAATTTGTTTTTCCATTGGAGTTGAGCAGCAGCTTGTAAAATAATATTTGACAAATTAATCCCAGAGAGCCAAGTCCATTGATGGAGGCTCAAGGAGATGTAGCCTGGAGAGGGGTGAACTCCTTTATCATGTTGTTATTGTTGTGAGTTTGATGGTTTATTTGCTGCAAGTTGTGTTGTTGTGTTTTTATTTAAAGCACATATTTAACCATTTAAAAGAACATTTCCTCACACATGAACATTTAAAAGAAGAAGCATAAACTTAACACATACTTTATCTTGCATATTTTAACACATGAAGCAAGGTCTTGTAAAGTTTATTTTTATGAAGTACAGGGTGCTTGCATAGCATAACAAGTCAGCCTTCTATTTTCAAATCAGGTGGTATCAGAGCATAGTTTGTTTTGCTCATGTGTTTGTCATTGATAGCTTGAGATTTAGCTGTTGGTATTTGTGCAAGTTTTGTGTTGAAGTTTGATATCTTGCAAGGATGGAGGAAGCTTCAAGCATTGATAGTTCTCATACATCTTCATTATCTAAATTCTTTGACAAAGAAGAGTTGCTAACCATGAGAGATTTGATGAAAGAGATGTGTGAAGATAGAAAGGAGAGCATTGTCCTTGAAGAGCAGTTGATGGCCATGAAGAAGGAGAAAGACCAGCTTCTTGAAAATTTGCATGAGATGGAGACTCAACTCCATGAGGCAAAGGAAACCCTTACCAAGTACATGCATGAACATAAGGTATGTAATGTTAGTTTATCTTCTAATTCCTCTCAAGATGAATGTTTTGGTGTTTTTTAAAATCACACAAGAGGAATAGGGTCCAAGTTATTGTTAAAAATGGGCTATGAAGGTAGAGGTTTGGGCAAGCATGCACAAGGCATTGTTGAGCCTATTGGTGTTGAAGAGAGACCAAAGTATTGTGGTCTTGTATATGAATGAAGAGATGGAGCAAATTCCAAAGTCGAGGAGACAAGGGAAAAAGTTCCAAGAACAAATTTTGTTTCAAGTTCACCTCCTCAAGAAGGCTATAAAGGTGAAAGTTCAAGAACTTTTGTTGAAAGTTCAATCCCTT
>ML780368.1:19904-36829 GCA_009831015.1 Picea engelmannii | reverse complement strand
GGGGTGAACTCCTTTATCATGTTGTTATTGTTGTGAGTTTGATGGTTTATTTGCTGCAAGTTATGTTGTTGTGTTTTTATTTAAAGCACATATTTAACCATTTAAAAGAACATTTCCTCACACATGAACATTTAAAAGAAGAAGCATAAACTTAACACATACTTTATCTTGCATATTTTAACACATGAAGCAAGGTCCTGTAAAGTTTATTTTTATGAAGTAGAGGGTGCTTGCATAGCATAACAAGTCAGCCTTCTATTTTCAGATCAGTACTTCCAAAAATAATATCATCAACATAAACTTCAATTAATAAAATACCATCTTGAGTTACCTTGATGTAGAGGTTGTTGTCTGCACTTCCTTTTCTGGACCCTTCCTGTTGTAGATATTTATCTAGTCTATAGTACCATGCTCTAGGAGCTTGTTTTAGACCATACAATGCCTTCTTCAATTTACACACATAATCTGCATTCTCTGACAACTGAAATCCTTCTGTTTGTTCAATGTAGACTTCTTCTTCAAGTTCCTCGTTCAGAAAAGCTAATTTCACGTCCATCTAATACACTTTAATATTATTGGAGCATGCATAAGCTAAGAGAAATCAGATTGCTTCCATTATGGCAACTAGGGAAAATGTCTCTTCAAAGTCGATTTCAACCTGTGCATATCCTTTACATACCAATCTAGCTTTGTTCCTTGTAACATGTCCATCTCCATTCAATTTATTTCTGAAAACCCACTTTGTGCCAATCACATTCTTATTCTTTGGTCTTGGAACCGATTCCCAAGTGTCATTCTTCTCTATTTGATCCAATTCTTCATCCATGGCCTTATTCCAGAATTCATCCTTCCTGGCCTCTTCAAAATTGTTTGGTTCAATCGTAGATAAGAGTGTTAGGTGCATTTGTTCTGGTGAACGGATTCTTCTTCTATTCTCAACTCTTGTATCTTTGTTTCTGATAATCTGATCTGAAGGATGATTCTTTTGTACTCGTTTGTTAGGTGTCTTTGGAGGAACTTGTTGAACTTTCTCTTCTACTTATGTATGATCTTCTTCATCTTCCTCTTCTAATTCTTCTTCATATTTTGCTTCTTCTTCGTAAAGTTGTTCCACTGATTCATTTTCTTCTTCCTTTGATTCTTGTCCACATGTTTCATCAATTGTTACATTGATGTTTTCCACAAGTTTGTTCAATCTCATATTGTAACACTTGTATGCTTTCCTTATACTTGAGTAACCAACAAGTACTCCTTTGTCCATACGAGAGTCAAACTTTCTCACTTTTCCATCTTCTCTTTTGATGTAGCATTTGCTTCCAAATACTCTGAAGTGCTTCACACTTGCTGGTCTTCCTTTCCATAGCTCATAGGGATTTTTTTCATTGTTGTTTCTGAGCATTACTCTGTTTTGAATGTGAACTGTTGTATGCACTACATGTGTCCAAAAAATATTTGTCAATTTGGAATCCATGCTCTCGTCCACTGTCATATATATGTCCAAACCTACTAAGTGTTCTTACAAATCCATTTATGTTGATACTGTCCAAGACTCTACTACACAATTGTCCATAATGTTGGCCCATTTATTACTATACTATCATGAAGTCTTCACTACTACAACTATCAAACTATACTTATGTTAACTGACTTCTATGGATATGTCTACTTAAACTTTGCAAGCTGCTCGAAGGATTGTTCTTTGGTCTATCACGTCTATCGCATAGACTCCCCCTGTCTAATATTCATGTTACCTGGGAATCTCTAAGTTGGATGGCTCGGAACAATTCCTGCTCTGATGTGTATTCATCATCATCTTCATTGGTTGATTCATCATCTCTCTGAGCTCTGACTTCTTTATTTTTGTTTGTGGATTCATCTTTCACTACAATGCCTGAAAGTATAATCTCTTGAACATGTTCCTTATTTATTTGTCTTTCTTTTCTTTCAGTTATTTTCCAAACCTTTTTGTATCTGGCATCTTTCATTTTCTCTATGGAGTTTTCTTAATCTCATTTTATTGCCAATATTGCAATCTTTGGGACCTGGTCTTTGTTCACCTGTTCTTCGTGTTGTCTTATCCATATTTTCTTATATTTGATAGCAATGTTCTCTTTCATCGAAGTATCGATCATGCTTCTACAATCACTAGCTATAAGTATGACATTTGTAACATTCAATGTTACGTGGGGCCACATAGGCATTTCTTGCTTGAACATTTCTTTTATAATCCCTGCAATCTGCAACCTTATGTCTAAAATTAGTACAATAAAAACAATGACCATAAAAGAAATTTGCACACCTGGGAGTGAATGATCTTCTTTGTGGTGTAGTCCTTCTAAATTTCTGCCTTGACTGATCATGATCATGATTGAAGCTTCTTTGTGGCTTGAACATGGATGGTCTTCTTGAAGATGTATCTTCAATAGTTTTCTTAGATTCTGGTTGACCATGATTCCTTCCTTTGAATACTTTTGCATAACTCTTTATATTTTCTTCATTCTTCTTTTCTAGCAACCTAGAGTGCTTCTCTTCATTCTCTATGACTAATGTGGATGTTTTTGTCTCTTCAATGTTCTTGTTGAGCTTGATGATTTTACTTCTCAATGTGACAACTTCTTCTTCAATCTTCTCAACCTCTTCTTCTTTCTTCATTATCTAAGACTTCATGACTTCTTCTATTCTTTTCGCTTCTTCAAGCTGAATTTTTAATGTGATTATTTCTTCTTCAAGTCCTTTCTCTTCTTGACCAAACTCTGCCTCAAGCTAGTTTAGATCGTTAGTTCTTTCCTTAAGATGATATGTCAATATATTCTCTCTCATTCCTGCTTTTTCCTTATGTGTTTCTATGTTGGCCTCCAAATGTTGCTTTTGATATTCAAGATTTTCTTCGATCTTTCTGGCTTCTTCTAGCTAAGTTCTTAAGTTCTCGATGACCTATTGGGCTTCTTCAAAAATGTGAACACTTTCCTTTTGTTTCATCAATTATTTCTTGAGTGACTTTTTTTCTTCTATTTCTTTTCTTAGTTCATCTAAAGCACTAATCAATTCTGCTTCATAATTGTCTTTTTTTTAAATTAGTTTTTCTTTCTCATTTCCTTCATGGCATTCTATTTCAAGATGTCTGAGTTTTTCACAGTTAAAGAAAAACAACATACCTCTGTTAATTATGTACTCTTCATCTTTTGAATCTGTTTGACACGGTGAACATATTTCTTCTTGATCCGTACCTGCATCTTCTTTGGCATTTTCTGAATCTGCGATGGGTGAAGAATATATGTCATGTAACTTATCCTAAAGTTCTTTGGCTGATGAAAATTTACCAACCTTTTCTCTTACCCGATTAGGTAATCCTTCCCAAATGAAATCCATTACTATTTTGTTATTCTTCTTCAATTCCTTCTTGGCTGCAGTCTTTTCCCTTTTTGAATTATCATATCCCGGAACAATTGATATCCAAATATAATGCCCATGTGCCTATAAAAATACTTATGTGCTTCTACTCCATATCTCATACTTTAACCCATTCTGACCATTAAACAGTGATACTCCATTCTCAGAATAATCCATGATCTCCTTCCAATGGTTAAACTAATTTATGAAGGAACCTTCTCTGATTCCAATTGTTGGATTACTGAGAGGGGGGGTCAATCAGTAATAGAGAAATTTAATCCTTTTTAACCACAAAATGCAAGTGTTATATCAAGGTAGCATTATCATCCAATAGTTGCAGAGTAAATAAACAATAAACAAATGAGCAATCATACACATACATAGTACACTAGTGTTTTACGTGGAAACCCAAAGCGAGAGAAAACCACGGAATATTTTTTCTTATATGTATTTAAGAATTACATTCATTGGAAGCACCAACTTTTTTTTTTTTCCAACTGCAACTGGAAGGAGGCTCCAACCCCCTAGTTTCTCAGGCTACAACCTTAGGGAAGCTCCAACTCCCCAATTATCTGGCTACAACCAAAAGGAGGCTACAACCCCCTATGTTCTCCGGCTACAACCGGAAGGTGGCTACAACCACCTGTCCTTGCCCCATCCAACCGCCCTGAAATATAAGTAGAATGATGGAACCACTGTCACACTATCACTGTGAGATATATTGTTGTAAACCTGTACCAATCAACCTGCACCAAACAACTTGTAACAACCTGTACCAATAACATGTGCCAACATGTACCATACATCAACCTGTACCTCAACATGTACCATAAACAAATGCATCAACCATGCACCAAACCTGTACAAATAACCTGTCACAATAACCCATCCAAACAACCTATCACAACAACCTGTCTCATCAATCTTATCAATCAAATCAGATCTACTCACCAAGATCAATCACCAAGACAACTCTCAACCATGTGCACATTATCACCAAGATGTGCATCAACCAAGCATAACACAACAACTCATAATCATCACCAAGATCAATATGTGTTTCTAATGATATACCAAGACAAGTATGCTACATCATCCATAAAACATGTGTCAACTATACTACTAACAAATGCCTCCAACCATGTACCAAGTATGTACCAATCATGCATCAACTACTCATCAACTATGACTCATCAAGATGTACCATCATCATACTATACACCTCATGTATGTGTCAACTCATCAACTACTTGTATCAACCATGTACCCAACATGTACCTCAACCAAAATTCCTCATCAATTTCATCATCCAAATCTAATTTGTAACTTTGTAACAGACCTGGTGTATATGATCACATACTTGCAAACCTTCATTAACTTTAACAACAAGAGACTAGCATTTTCATCAAACTTTTTTTTTTTGTTTGTTAATGTGGCCGAACCTGTTGGCATCGGGATTAACCTGTGGCTTGAGAAACCGCGACTCAGGGGCATCTAAGCCGTCAAAATCACCCGGGGATCGCACCCGGCCTGAGCCACACCAACCCTTAACATGGTTGGATTTTTTGTCCCCACAGGTTTCAAACTGGTGACTTTTCAACACGAAGTGGCTTAACAACACACTCCGTCACTGACTGTCCTACACCTCGGGGACCATTTTCATCAAACTTTACTTTAGTCTCACATGACTAATTTTGTATTAGTCAACAACCCTAACTTGAAATACTCATAACTATGTACCTGTAATGAATAAAGATCCGAAAATAGTACACAATGTTATTCAGTGTCTTTATGCAATTCCTCCAAGTTTCACTACTTGGAACCTCTCAGAAAAGGAGTTATATAAAAAATGGCATACCTTGTTGAATTTTGTCTTATTCTAGAGAGCGAACTTGTAGAGCGTGCCCCACATAGAATATTTGTTGTATGGATCTAAAAATGGTACACAGAATACTAAATATTGTACTCTAACCAATACTTTTGGTATTGCTGAATTTAGATCTATTATGAAGAAGTTATGACGTTTTTACACGAAACACTTGTTTTAGACTAGTTTTAGGACTAGCCATAAACACTATTTTCCACGGAGTGTAACTCCCAAAATACAACAACCCACAACGGCTTCCAGATTTAGCAGTCTGAAGCATTCTAGAAAAAAAATTGTTGCGAAAATGGTGAGATGGCCTGTAAATAACATACCTTAGAAAGCATCATCAAAAGGATTTATCCTCTCTTGAATTTTGGCCTTCTTTACTTCACCTTCCCTCTTAAATTCGCCTTAGATATCCTTTGGTTACCTCAGTCACTTGTAGATATTCAATATGCTCAAGTGTGATTAAATGAGAGACCCTTGCCTCTTATTTATACTTTTATGTAGCTTCCTCAGTGGGTTACCTTCTAACCATCTTAAACCATTTTCCTTATTTTAGGGCTAACCCACTTCTAACCACTTGTCCACTTAGTAATTTCTCCATTAAATTTATTATTTAAATAATTTATTTTGTATCCATTTTGACTTATAGTACACTCATCACTTCACTTTATAATTTAAATAATTTCTTCTTTGCAACCACTTTGACTACTTTGACCTTTTGGGGCTTCTAGATGACTCATGAGGGTTCTCCAACTTCACATGGCCATAACTCTCTAACCGTGAGGAGTTATGTGACATTCCATGTACCACCGGAAATGGCATGACATGTACTATCCATCTAGAATAGTCTTACCTTCAAATATATTAAAACCCATACCATTATACATAAAACAAACTTGGGTCCATTACCCAAACCTTTGTGCCACCAAACTTTGTTCAAGGATTGACATCAATGAAAACCAACCCAAATAATAAAAAAGTGTTGGCATATTCAACCTTCTGCAAGGGAAGGAGGTCTCACCCAAAGTGCAGCCGAGACTTGTGTGAGATGAAGCGAATCAAAGAAAATGCATCACCGGGTCTGACGCAACACAGTGCAGATTCATACTTTAACATATAAATAATTATATTACCAATTGTCTAAATCAACATAAACATCAGATTAACCAGGTTGCACAAGATACAGACAAGTCCATACATTAGAGATAATGTCTAAATACCAAATACACAGTGCATAAGTAATTGTGTAATGAAGAAACTTCAGAGTCATACACATCATAACCAAAATTCTAGGGCCCAAATGATCTCTTATATTAACAATATCTCATACTTGATGATCCCGTGAATATATCCTTCTATCATAGATTATACATCACACTCCATGTTCCAATACCCTCTATAGACTCTATTTATATTGTGCAAGCACAATTATTCCCACAAAACCCATTACAATAGCTTATCAAACCAAACCCAATAGCAACAATGGTGATAGCTTGATAACAAAGGAAAACCAACAATAATACTAGCAAAAACAATATAACAACGCACAATATGACCAACAACCAACCAACCAACCAACCCTTTCCCATTACATATTCCCATATTTCTAGTTTTCCCTTGGGCTCTTCTTCACTTCTTGATTCCGCGGAACGCTTCTTTTCTCGCTTTCTCTTTGCATGTGCTTGAAGCTTCTAGCTCTTTCCACTTGCTCGTCTAGGTGGCACATGATATGTTTTCACTGCTGACACTCTTGCAGTTTGATTTTCACTTGTCCTAGTTTCCTTCCACCGCTTCTAATCTTTTGTTGCTTGGTTGCACTTTCCAAAAAACTTTAGGCTTTCCCAAAATCAGGTTCTCTTAAAAAACGGAGGGCCCAATAGCAATAAAATTGATTTTTTTGGAATCAAAATTCACAACTTTAGAATTAAAATTGACACTTTTGGAATCAAAATTAGCACCTTTTGGATTCGAAATTCACAATTTCATAATTGAAATTGACACTTTTGGAATAGAAATTTTCCCTTTTGGAATCAAAATTCACACTTTTTGAACTTGAAATTATTTGAAATTCACACTTTCAAACCAATATTCACAGTTTCAGAATCTCCAATTTTTCACTTTAGAAAGATTAATATTCATTCTTTCATAATCAAAATTCATAGTTTCTTAGTCTAGATTCTACCTTATTAATCCAAATTTAATGAGATTGATATTAACAATTTAAGTGGCCTTGAAGGGTATCTCTCTTTCATTGACAAGCTTAGATTTAGCAATCAAATTTGTGTCTCTACCAAATAAAAAATTTGTTCTAGTGGCCAATATTTCCTTCCCTCTAGTTAATGAATCCCTTCTAATTGTAGTTGTTAGTATATTTTTGTTTGATGAACACTGCTATCATCTCTTTCCGATCGACAAGTTCCTTTTATTAGTGAGTTCAAGCCTTTCATTAGCTACTAGACATACTTCCAACATCAATATTTCTTCATGAACATGTTTGGGAAGGAAATATTTCCAATGCTTGGGGTTCTCTTCATAGGAACCTCACAAAGTCACCATGGACTAAGTGTTTTCTACATTTCATTCTCAACATGGGTTTACTTCTATCCCAACTACTAATGATTGCATTCCATTTCCACAATATCAATGCCCATAACAATATTACTTTTAGATCCAATTCTTATTACATAACCATGGATGTTCTTACCTTGTTCTATAGCCAATATCTCTACACATGCAAGTAAAACCCATGGTCATTGAGTTGTGTTTTATGCCTAGGATTTAAATTTCATTGAAGAATGTCAAGGCTTCATGGGAACTCGGCATATCCCAATATCTCATTTATGCAATGATTGCATTCCATGACCCAACTTCATTAGATTCAAATTTAATTTGTATTACATAACCATGGATCTTCTTACCTTATTCCAAATCCAATAAATCTACACATGCATGCATGACACTAACCATAATGACTGAGTTGTGTTTTATGTCTAGGACTTGTATTTGATTGAACAATGTCAAGGCTTCATGGAGATTCAACATCTCAATTAAACAATGATTACATTCCATAACCCAACAACTCATTTAAGCAAGGATTACATTCCATGATCTAACATCTCATTTAAGAAAGGATTTCATTCCATGACCCAACATCTTGTTTAGGATTTCTTTTAAACAATTTGTAGGTGATGCTAACATCCCACAATGATAAATTGGATATGATAATATGATGCCTTGTTTTTTCCATAATCACATTTAGTGTTGTTTCCAAAATGGCTTCAGTATGATGCCTTGTTGTTGCCATAATTGCATTTAGTGCATTGTAGAAGAATTATGGTATGTTTTGTGGTCAAGATTATTGTAATGATGTAGGTTTGTTGAGATTCAGGTTATAAGAATGCAATGAAATCCTTGCATGATTAGTAATGCATGTTGATAATTATGTGTAACACTTGATACACCATACTTTCTTTCTTATTTATAAGGCCTAATTCCAATGCATTATACATAATACATGGACCAAAAGAAGGCCCACCAAGATGTAGTTTTTTTAGGCCAAAGAAAAAGAGGAAGGTAAGAGGAAGTTGGTAAATGAGGGACAAGACACAGTTAAGGGCAACGAATAAATCGATGCATATGTAAGTTATAATATATTTCATCAATGTAATGTCCTAATTATTTTTATGAAATAATTTGAATTGATCCTATATTTTCTTAATAATCATATTTAGGTGAACATGACCAACGACAAGTATGCAATGGCTTGAGAAAGGAAGCCAAAAAAATTCCTACATAAGAAAGAGAAATGTTTGTTATGAGAGAGATAGAGGCTTTTCAAGCCTCTATAGGTGTGGTGCCTCATGTTGGTTCTACCAATGTAGAAGTTGTTTATGGACCATCTTCTAATCCCTATGCAATTCTAGGATTGTTGAGCCTGCTAATGTAACAAGTAAGTGTCATAATAGTAGTTTTGTTTTCCAATTTATATAAATCACTAATATTTTTTTATTTTCCCTAATATGAATAAATTGATTCTTTGAAGGGGTCAATAATGCATGTGATCATTTATCCCTTCAAGGGAAGTCAAAAGTAAACAATACTAATGTTGTTGAGAACATCCCTAATGCATCTAAATTTCCAATTATTTGGGGATAAGTAAGGATAATTAATGACATAGGTAGGAAGTTTCACAAGGAGGTTAGAGGATTATAAGGTGGAGGTGTAAAGAGAACAATTGAAAAAAATTGTGTGGAGGTAGACTTTAAGGTTGTCCTCCTGGATTGCATATAAATAGTAATGGGTTCTCAAACACATAAGTGGATCCTTGACCATCTAAAAATCCCCTTCATATGTGTTTGGTGCCACTCTTATGAACATTTTATAGAAGAATACAATTTTAAGTTTGAGAAGAAAGCACAGAGGAAAAATATCCCTCGTCAAAGTGAAGAAGTGAATGGGAACTTAAACCTTATTAAAGGGGAGAAGGAAGAAATTGGAACCCATCCAAATGAAAGACAAGTGTAGAAGAAACCATAAGGTGCAGTAGAAGTTTCAATGGACATAAAAGAGAAGAATCCAAAAATATCCCAAGCCTTTCTTGACAAATATCTTCATGGAAATCTAAAGTCATGGCAAAAAAAAAATGAGAGGGCATTCAAGTTGAAGATCTTACAAAAGAGGAACTTGGTAAGTTAAGCCCCATCCAACCAAAGTCTTCTTTACTTTCAAATAAAGGTGGATTTGAAGTAGGGGATAAATATAATTGGCCATTACCTTCTAAAATGAGTAAATGACTTGAAGATGGATATAAAAGTCAGGGGATTAAGGGTTGTAAGAGGAAGGAAAGAGTCAATACTTCCATAAGGAAGGACAATTTACAAATTCTAAGAAAAAGAATACATTAAGGAGGTTGGGGATGTCTCTTGTAGTGTCCCTATTCTTCATAATATTGGCCTAGAGGAAATCCTAGTAATCAGTTCAATTCAAGATAACAACTAAGGCCTATAAAGGGGGATGATGGAAATGTTGATGAGAGAATAGGAGGAGGACTAGGGTATAACCCTATTCAAGAAATGCATTCAAATAAATTAGGGAGAAAATTGTATTTTCACCATGCACAATATAAAGTATTGAAGGAGATACAACAAGGGAAACAAAAATCCCTAAAAGGAGTCCTTAGAGTAGGACATAACCCCCCTAGGTTTAACCCATGATAATATTATCCTTTGATGTTAGGAGGTTGGGAATCCCCTCAAAAAGGCTAACCCTTGCAAGGCTAGAAGAATAAACCAAGTCAGATGTTACATCAGTTCAATAAATAATGGGGGAAGGGAAGAAGATGGTAGATGCTTTAGACAAAATCTTAAGAGGACATGGTTTTCTAAAACTAGATGCAAATTGGGCCTCAGGTGGTTTAAGCATTGGATGGAAAAAGAATATCCACTTATCAAACTCTTATTTTCTTGTTGTAGGTATTTGTGCAAATTTTAGAAATCAGTACTGGGTCAAATCATAAGAGCGATAAATTGCTATGGCCCATATGATGACAAGAAGCCATTATGGTACGATTGCTTTTCTCAAGGAACTATTCATCAAGAAAATATCATTATAGAGGATGATTTAAAATTTATTTTACATAGTTTTGAGTTTTTGAGAGAAAGTGCAAACAGGGATAGACTTACTGATTATTTCAAGAATAATATTAAGGAGGCAATCCTAGGATATATTGAGCACATAAAAAAGGTTCCCACCTAAAGGAATAGTAGAACCCAGGAAGTGGCCATATCTAAGAGGTCTGATAGGTTCCTAGTATTTGATACTCTTTTAATGGAGGTTGAGAAAATTAGAACAAGGGTTGAAGTGGGTGGGGTTTTTTATCAATTACCACTTCTTCTTTGGATTGATAAAAAAAAGATATGAACCCAACAACACCCTTTAAATTTAACCTTGAATGGATAAAGGACTAATAATTTATCAAGTTGGTAAAGGAGGAATGGAGGGGATATGATCCTTCATTAAGGGAGTCAGCAAGTTTCAAATTTGCAAAGGCCTTGAATAAAGTGAAAAAGAAGTAACAATATGGGCTTCAAAAAAAATATAAAGAATCTAATAAGGAATTAAACGAGATAGAATTCAACCCATATGATTTATATGAGGAAATTTTAGGGGGAGTTTTCACTGAAGTAGAAAGGGAAAGAGTGAAATATTTGTAAAATGCAAGACAAAAATTGTTTGAAAGAAGGAGGCAGATTGAAGAATAAAAAGAAAGGTTGTGTGGCTAGAAAAAGGCTATGAAAATACAACTTTCTTCCATAATTTTGAAAATCATAGGAAAAGGATCAATACAATTTGGGAGATGAAGAAAGCAGATGGTAGCAAGGCAAAAAAATTCCAAGAAATAGTAGATATGGGTGTGTCTTATTTCTAATATTTATTCATAGAGCCCAATAGAGAAAGCATAGATGAGATATTAAAAATATCATACTTTTCGAGATTTAGAAAGGAGGTAGGGACCAAATGCTAACATAAGAGGTATCTAAGGAAGAATAAAAGGGGGCTCAACATCCATGAAGAAATATAAAATCCCTAGGTTGAATGGGTGACCAATAGAATTCTACATGGGATTTTATAAGCTACTAGAAGAGTATTTGCCAAGGGTGAATGAGGAGGTTAGTAGTATAAGAAAATTTCTAGGAGATTTCAAAGAAACTTTCTTGGCTCTAATTCCAAAAAAGGACAACCCTAAAAGATTTGAAGAGTTCATGTCAATCTCATTCATTATGTAATTGTATATATAAGATATTGGTTAAGATCTTGTCATTCATAATGAAAAATATATTCTCACAAGGAATATGAGGGGAACAATTCAAGTTTCTAGAAGGTAGACTAATCCATGATGCAATAGGAGTAGCACAAGAAAGTATCCATACTATGAAAACAAAAAAATATCTAGTTGTGGTTATGAAATTAGATTTGTCTAAAGTTTATGATATATCCTACTAGTTATAGATCATACTATTGCTTTTGCAAGTTGGTTTCCACCTTCTGGTGGTGAAATGGATAATGGGATGTGTGACATCAACATCCTTTGCAGTGCTTATAAATGGGTTAGATTTAAGGTTTTTTAGTTCAATAAGGGGGTTGAGGGAGGGGTTTCCACTTTCTCCATTGTTATTTCTTGTAATATTTGAAGGGATAAGTACAACAATTATAGAAGCCAAAAGGAAAGGGGTAATTTCTAGAGTCAAGAAGGGAAGAGAATTATCTCTAACTCATATGTTATTTTTGGATGATTTGTTAATATTCTTTGAAGGAGCACTACATGAAGCAAGAAAGATGAAGGAAATAATGGATCTATACAATTCAACAACTTCTCTGAAATTTAATGTCATAAAATCAATCATTTCCTTTTATACATTGAATGAGGAGGTTGAGAGATAGGTCCTTTAGATTTTCCCATTCGTAAGTATCAATTTTAATGAAGGATTCAAATACTTTAGATTTCCACTTAAGCTTAATGGCTATTGGAGAAAGGACCAAGAATGGTTGCAATTGAAAAAATTGAGGCAAGTATAAACAATTGGTGTAACAAATGGTTTTCGAGTGGTGGAACATTGACATTGGCTTAGTCAATTCTTGAAGCAATCCCAATCTTTTGGCACACTTTATCTTATATTCCAAAGGGGACCTTAGCGAGAATTAGGAAGAAGGTATTCAAATTCCATTGGATAGGGAAAAAAAACAAACTGAAGGGATCCCATTGGTAAGGAGGAAAGCAATAGCTAAACCTAAAGAAGAAGGTGGGTGGGGATTGAAGAACATTTTGTATTTTGGGAAATCCTTGGCAGTAAAATTTTTATGGAGATTTCTATCTTAAAATTTCTAGAAAGATATCATAATGCAGAATTACATCAACCCGAGGTCAATAATAGATTGGATTAGGAATCAAAGGAAGTCTATAAAAAATTTGGCAACTCGTTGGAAGGATTTAGTTCAATCCTTTCCATTGATAGGTAGTTGGTTGGTGTGGAAGATGGGGAATTGGGAGCAGGTAAGGGTTGGCATAGATCCTTAGGATATATATATATATATATATATATATATATATATATATATATATATATATATATATATATATATATATATAATCTAGGATTAGAAGAGGAAGATGCAATTCTTTGGAATGCATGTGTAAATAGGTTGCATACAATAGTCTGGTGAAAAAATAATCTCTAGGATATTATTCAATGAGATTGGGATACCAAGTAAACTTCTCTTTGGCACCAAAAATATAGTCTAGTGGTGGAGTAAACTTTCGAAGGTAAAAACCTTGAAAAAACTAAAATATTTTATGTGGATAGCTATAATGAATAAATCCCTAACTTGGGAAATATTGCAAAAAAGAGCTAGTTAGGGGCTTGTAATATGTATCCTTTTCAAAAAACACTAAAAAACTATATCTCGTTGGCTCACTAAATGCCCTTATGGCATACTAATATGGAAATAAGTTGAAAAATTGATAGACGTGAAGGTTGTTTAAGTGGGTGATTCCATTGAAGAATTCTTAAGATACTAATGGGGTTAAAGGGATTTAAAGGAATGGTGTGTTGTGCCCTTCTTGTCAATTTGGGGAGTGTGGCTATTGAGGAATTATTTTCTCTTTGAAGAGAAAGAGATTCCCACATTTCAAGTTCCCCATCAAATCAAAACTTGGCTTCAATTTATATAATGCTAGTTTTTCAAAAGAGACATAGGCAGATTGAGGATCTGGTTATTAACAAGGAACAAGATTGGGGTTTCTTTGATGGTTCAAGTCAAGGTACTCAAAGGAGAGGAAATGCAAGTTGTACCATCCATCTTTATGAAGATCATATAATCTAGATGAAAGAAAGTTTGGGATTAGGTACAAACAACTTTGTAGAATTAATGGCCGTACAACTTCTCTTGAAATGTGTTATGGAGAAAAATGTAAGGAAGATTAAAGTATTAAGAGATTACAACATAGTGATCAGATGGATGAATGGCTCTGGCTAACTTTTACATATTAATTTAATAAAATCTTGGTAATTAGATAAATACCATATCAAACAAATTTAGGCAATATCTTTCACTCGTGTTTTCAAAGAACAAAATTGACTATCAAAAGAAGGTCAATATGTTATTGAAGGCAAGGTGATTTCAAAAGAATTTAGACAAGGATCTTCCTGAAGATTACTACAAAAAAATCATGAAAGATGCAAAAGATTGTTTTTCGTATTTTTGTTTTTAATTTCTGGCTTATTATGGAGTAAATATATAAGACACAAATACCTGCTACTAAAAGAAAGTTACAAAATATGTTCTTAAGACTTTTTTTAAAGGAGATTTTGGATTGATTTTGATAGGGTGCATATAAGGGAAGGATAATAACATAGATTTTTTGGTTCCATAGATGAAAGGAGGCATTAAAATGTCTCTTGCTAATTGAAATGTAAGTGCAATGACACATTAGAAGTTTAATTTTTGTTCTTCTTGAATAGAAATGATAATTTTTTCCTTGCATTTTTTTTTCACGATTTATAGAAAAATAATTGAAGTAAACAATTTAATTAAGGAATTCTATATTGAATATAGGCCAAAAACTCAATCTATGAAAGGGAAATAACAAGAAAAATTCACGATTGGTAAAATCTCACATAAGGAATATTAAGAAAAATTATTGGTTGTGTTATTTTTTCCAATTTAATGAAATAAGTGTTATTACTCTACAAATTGAGTAATGACTACACTCACCACATATCATTTTGTTTTTAACAAAAATAAGATGTTTTTGCAATCCACCTATTTAATTTACAACTCTTATTCTTCTTTAGCTTCCATAAGATCAACAACAACTCCCTTCAAAAGATTATATGGATTTATGATGAGCAACAATTGCCTTCAATGTAGGGTAATTAGATTGACATTATTTTTACCAATTTGATGAAATAAGTGTTATCACTCAACAAAATAAGTGATGACTAGACTTACAACATACTAGTTAGTTTTTTAACAAAAAAAAGAAGATAATTTCATGGTACACCACTTTAATTTACAACTCTAGATTCTTTTGTTGCTTCCTGACGATCAACAACAACTTCCTTCAAAAGCTTGTATGGCTTTCTGATGAGTAACAAACAACTTCCTTCAAACACTAGGGTATTTTTCCAAATTTGCACTTTTATGGCTTTTTTATGAGCAACAACTTCCTTCAAACTCTGGGGTAATCTTTCAAATTTGCACTAATAATTATTAACTCTTTTGACACTAAACATTGGATAAGGCCACACTTAACACTTATTAACTCTCTTTTTTTTAAAGGATTGAAATATTATACTTAAGTATAGTATTTTAGGTTATTATTTTGAATTGGAAAAATCATACATATATAGGCAAATATTAAATAAAAAACATACAATTTACTATTAAATCTTGCAATTGGTGACTATTATCAATATAACCATATTTTATGTAAAAAAATAGGCAAATTTTTAAAATGAAAATGAATTGACAAATATATTTTTTGAAAAAATGCCAAAAAATAACCAATTGGCAAAAATTAACTCATAAAAAATACCATGCTTAACACTTAATTTTTTTTTCCACTTAAGCCCATGGGCCCTTACTTTGGAACTTAAACATGAGATACACTTTCTTTCTAAACAAAGAATAACCTCCCCACTCTTTGCATGTAGGATAAACATTAGAGGTAAAAGAACACTTACATTTTTCTTGATGTAATAAAAAAAACTTTCAATTTTTTTTTATATGTCTTTTCGTGCACACACACACAAACCATATAGCTCATGCCACGACACAATTTTTGCATACTAATTAGTATTTCAACTCTTACATACTTCCTTACATTATATTACACCATACGACACTCTTGAGTGGCATTTAGGAACTTCCCAAGACTTTGTAATTCCCATCTAAACGCATGTATATGTGCAACATATTTATCTACATAATGTGTATATCAATTTATAGAATTGGACCCATGACTTCACTTATTGCAATAACCTTAGACATTACACAACCTAACAAAACAAATATTGTGTTTCTTGACAACAACAACGTTCATTAATGCATTTGATCTTCTAGTCTTTTCAAACTAGTAGAGTGGTCCTTTAATTGAAGGTATTTCCCCCCCTTAGAAATACATGTTTTAATATATATTGTTTAATTTGGAAAAACATGTATTGCTATTAATTATATTTGGATTCAATACATGTTATCAAATTGGTGCTCCTTAAGTCGATTTTGTATAGACCTACTTGTTTCACTAATGTAAATCTTTCCATAAGAACACGGTATAATGCAAACACCTTCATTGGTTTACTATTTCTACAAACCCTAACATGTTCTTTCTTGGTTTGTTTTTATTTCCTCCATGGATCTAGTCTCTGGAGGGGGGTCTCAACCCCCTCCAAACTTAGAGGAAATGGTCTTCCAGGCCATGGTCTCTTCCGACCATAAACCCTTAAAAGTGTTAGAATATAAAGGATTGTGCTCGTTTTACCATTGACAATACCCTTGTCACCCAACCATAGGCCGAAGCCACCCTCCAAGCACCTTGACCTTGACAGAGAAGAATACTGGTAGCAATCAATAGCCAAGCAAGGCTAATGCACCAAGCAAGAAT
>ML780368.1:6077-16592 GCA_009831015.1 Picea engelmannii | reverse complement strand
TGCATAACTTGAGAATCTTTTAGGTCTTTTACTCTTTCTGAATGTTCCTTCTGGAACCTTGAGTCTTTCTGCGTCTTGTAAGGTGGCTTCAAGCCAAGTTGGTCTTTTCTTGGTCTTAGGTACGATATCTGAATCAATGTTTTTACATGGCTCCATAGGATGATCAGGTAGTTCCTTTTCGTCATTTACGTTTTCCGTGCTTTCTTCGTTAAGTTCTTCAATCTCTTCTTCTTCTATATTTTCTTCGATGGATTTCCTGAAGGCCATCCTTTCATTGAACGTTACGTCTTTGCTGACCTTGATCTTGTGTTGTTCAGGAATATATATTCTGTAAGCCTTGGATGAATCACTATATCCCACGAATATCCCTTTCTTTCCTAAAGGTTCTAGTTTATTCCTCTTGTCCTTGGGAATGTGGGAGTAAACATGACATCCAAATATTCTTAGATTTTCCACATTAGGTTTCTTACCTAAGAAAGCTTCTTCTGGTGTCATGTTCTTCAATATACGATGAGGACTTATATTCTGCACATATATTGATGTCATTGTTGCTTCTCCCCATAAGAACATGGACAGACCTTGATCATTTAGTAAGGTTTTTACGATTTCTTCAATGGATCTGTTCTTTCTTTCTGCTACACCATTTTGTTAAGGATTATGAGGAACAATCAGCTCCCTCCTAATTCCTGTTGATTTGCATAATGCAACAAATTCCTTTGACGTGTATTCTCCACCATTATCGGTTCTTAGCGTCTTGATATTCTTATTTGTGAGGTTTTCTATTTCTGCTTTGAACTCTTGAAACTTGTTGAATACTTCGTCTTTTGTCTTCAGTAGGTATAGCCAAGTCTTTCTTGAATAGTCATCTATGAAGATTACATAGTAAGAAGATCCTCCTAGATATTTTGCTGGCATCGAACCGCAAACATCTGAGTGTATTAGATCTAGAATCTCCTTAGATCTGTTATTGCTACTTGGGAATGGTTTCTTGATATTATTCCCAAGGGCACATCCTTTGCAAATTCCTTCGTGTGTAGACTGCAACTCTGGTATTCCTTCAACCATTCTTTTGAGAAAGGGTAATACTTGATAATTAATATGAGCATACCTTCTGTGCCACAGTTCATTAGGGTTGACTTCGTCATGTACAAGAGCTTCTTCATTTTTGTTCTAGTAATTTGTACAAATTTTCTTCACGACTTCCGATAACCCTAGCATTCTCTATGCTGGAGTCTTTATGTCATGATAACACTTTTCCATCCACGAAAGCTATTATGTTTCCCTTGTCTTCTAGGCAAGATATTGATACAAGATTCTTTTCTAAACCAGGTACATATAAAACATTGCTTAAGTGAACGTAATTACCTGTTTTCGTTTTGATGGCGACTTGTCCAAATCCTTCCACGGGGTAAGTGGTTTTGTCTCCAAGCTCTACCTTGTACGAGGTCTTCTTCTCATTTAGATTTGAGAGTCTGGCTTGATCTTCTGTCATGTGTCTAGAAGCTCCACTGTCGATTATCCACATGTCATCTTCAATCGTTCCAGTAAGTGCTGAGTAGTGTAAAAGACTGATTATTTCACACATGTCTTCGGTTGACTGGTAACTGGTCATGCCTTGATCCAAAACTTCAACTTCGTCATTTCTGTCTTCCGAGAGAGACAAAAGGTGCTCTGAGTTAGGGCGCATATGAATGTCTTCTTTTTTAGCGAGATGCTCCATTGTAAGGTGTCGGATCCGAGGTTAGGGTTTCTACAACTGCTTATGCTAGTAACCCTAGCGACAGTATCTTTGGAAGCTGCTCCTGCTAGTAACCCTAGCGACAGTTCCTCAGCGAGCTCAATACCCTAGCGGCTATGCTTCCTTCCAACGTTTAGACTGAATGAAGGAGGTGTGGGCCCATAACCTGTTAGAATATGAAGGATTGTGCTCATTTTACCATTGACAATACCCTTGTCACCCAACCATAGGCCAAAGCCACCCTCCGAGCACATTGACCTTGATAGAGAAGAATATTGGTAGCAATCAATAGCCAAGCAAGGATAATGCACCAAGCAAGAATAGAAACCAAGATGATCAGATAGTCCCACCCAGAAATTGGCGCAACACCTTCCCCAGAAACTTGCGCACAAAACTGCCAACTGCAGTGCGCAGAAACTGCTCTCTGCAATTCTGAGAAGTGTGAATAATGAGAACTAGCGCCCTATATTTATAGTGGTCTGGCAGATTTTCTGGGGCCAACTTCTCCTTCTGGGTACTAATTAATTCATATTAATTATATTTCTGCAGCTAACATCTCGTCTAGGGTTTCCTTTACTTCTTTGCTTCCTTCCGAAATATTCTAATCTCGTCATAGGTCACAATAGAGGTTCATACCTCCCGAAGCTACCATAATATCAACAAAAAGTTGCTCCACCCATATTTTTTAAATGCACTAACAAAATCCCTAAGGTGAAACTTCCCCCTATTTCATCTAGGCATAAGGATATCACCCTTGCAAAAAGGGGTCTCATGGTCTAGTTTATCGACATTTGACCCTCCCCTTGAGCTATGGTGACCTGGTTACAAACAAATTGGAGGGATTTGATCAAAGGGAAACTAAGTCATTTCTTCTGTTGTAGAGGATTTTATGCCTTCTTGTTCAAGATGAAGGAGGACATAGACTTTATTTTTCAAAATGGGCCTTACTTCTTCGACTCTTGCAGTATGTACTTGAATCACTAGACCCATGACTACAATCCAGAGCATGATGTTCCTTCAACATTTCTAATATGGGTATGTATTCCTCATCTTTTGTTTCACTACTAGAGTGATGAGACCTTCTGAAGCATTGAGAATCCCTGGGGAATTATATAGATAGAGTCAAACCAAAGGAAAATATGTATGTTTGTGCTCGAATATGCATGGAGGTCAGCTTGGAAAAGGGATTACCGATGAACATATTTTTTTCTTTGGATAACTGGAAGCATGAACAACCTTCAGATTATGAACAACTCCATTTCAAGTGTAAAATCTGCCACAAATATGGGAATTTCACCAAAAATTACAAGAAGGAAGCCTAGAATCCTCAAGCAGCTCCAGAGAAAGAAGAATAATGGAAAATAGTGAAGAGGAAGACAGGTTTGAATACAAATATTCAGGAAATATCAAGCCTCGACATCAAGAGTATTCACTCCAACTAGGTCGAATCCTCCTTGGGAAAATATTCCTATAAAAGGAAATCCCTTAATCCCTAGTATTGATATTTTGAAGAAGTAAAGTCAGGGGAAAGATGGAAGTCAATCATCCCTTTCCAATAGATATGAAGTTTTATCCTAATACGAGATAATATCCTCTAAAAATGTTTCAGTCAACCTTCATATGATATCAATAGCAACAACCACACAACTAATGGAGCCGCCTTCAGTCTAAACAACAAGGTTTCAACCTCTTTAAGAAGGGGGTCTTGGTCCAGCAAGATGTGAAGAGACTAATAACTTAATAGATTCATAAATAGCCTCTCCCGGCCTGAAAATCAAGGGCAAATATCACATGGAGACAAAGGAAGAGGAAAAAGAGGGTGGGGATTTTGAAGAAAATATTGTGAAAAAATCGGGAAGGAAACCAACGAAAGTCAAAAGGGAGGAAGCTACCAATAGAGACAAATTGTTGGGAACTCAGACAATGATTTAAAAAACCCTCTAATTATGAACAAAACATCCAAAAATCTAGTGAACAATGTGCCTCAAAGAGGAGCAACCCAAAACCATCATCTAAATAATGATTTTTGTCTCTTGGAATTTGTAGAGGACTAGGTAGTAGAAGTAAAGAAGAAACAATAAGGGATTTAATAAGAACATAAAAAACCTACAATCTCCTTCTCTAAGAAACAAAAATGGGGGATTTTGAAGCAGTGAGAATAGGAAAGCAACCTTGGTATTCAAGCGATGGAGTAGTGGTTAGTTCAAGAGGAGCATCGGGAGGTTTGTGCACATTATGGAATAAGCACCAATGACAACCATATATTTTTCTTCATTCTCCAAATTGGTTATTAACATGCCTCATCCACTGACATTCTAGTAAGAAATTTAATGTCTTCAATGTATATATGCCTATAGTTTACAAGGAAAAAGAAATTTGTTGGAAGTCACTTCTAGATCTAAATGATTTAGAATTTGCTAGAAATATCATTTTGGCAGGGAATTTCAATGTCGTCTTGCACAACAAAAGAGAAAAAAGGGGGTTCCACCATCAGAGAGACCCATTCAGAGAAAATATGAAAGACCTAACCAATAAATATGACATAGTATATATCAAGCTAGTAAAAGGAAAATTCACCTGGACCAATCGAAGGACTAGGCTAGGCCATATAGCTTACAGATTGGATAGGTTCTTAGTACAAAGTGACCTCCTCCTTCAAGACTTCATAATAAAATCTAGGATTGTAGCATCAACAATTTTTTATCATAAACCTATTTCTCTCTAGCTCCAAGATGCCCTAGATTATGAACCTTTTCCATTCAAGTACAACCCGATTTAGTCTCAATATAAAGAAGTTTCAAAGACAATTGTCGTAACCTGGAGAGTTTGGATAAAATGTGCACCTATTTTTATATAGGAACAAAAAATAAAATCAGTCAAAGGTGCCCTAAAAGAATGGGTTTGTCCTTCATATTATTCTTTGTCTAGTGAGATAGAGATGTTAAGAGCTCGACTTGAGGAAATCCATGCCAAATTAGAAATGAAGAGGTTATTTTCAATCTTCAAGTAGCTAAAACAAAAACACAACAAAAAATGATGAAAGTGATTAAAAATGAAGAAGTGACTTGGATATTAAAGTCACAAAGTCTTTGGCTAAAGGCATGAGATCAAAATATGAATTTCTTCCACAAGTAACTTAAAGCCCTAATCACTCGAAACAATGTTACATAAATATTCCAAGAGGATGGCACTAAAGTCTCATAATTTCATGATTTGAAACAAGCAACCCGATCTCACTACAACAACCCTTTTACAAAACATGGTGGCATAGATCCTAATGAGGTATTTTCCATGCTATAAAATATACCTACAATCATCATAGAGGAGGATAACATCGATCTCGTGAAACCTATAGAGGAGGAGGAGATAATGAAATCCATTTTGGATTTAGAACCCAATAAGGCTCATGGGCCCGATAGGTTCTAAATCATTTTTTACAAAACTTACTGGAGTTTGATTAACATAGATCTAAAAAGAATGTTCCAATATGTGCAGAAAACTAGCAAGGTTGGAGGTAACACAAAATCTTGCTTTCTTGCTTTAATTCCAAAAGAGGATAACCCATCTTCCTTTTCTAGGTTTCAACCCATATCTCTTTGCAATTCATCATATGAAATAATGATGAAAAATGTTGCTACCAGAATGAAAAAAGTGTTTCCCAAGATCATATCTAAAAATCAAGGAGGGTTTATGCAAAACAGACAAATAATGGACAACATTGCGTGCATTCATGAATACATTCATTCAAGTAAGGTAAATAAAGAAAAAGGTATGGAAATAAAGATGAACCTGACTAATGCCTTTGATCATGTGAGGCACTATTTTTTATCTGAGGTCACAAATAAATTTGGTTTTAACCTCCCATTTATCAATTGGATCTCCTCTTGTATCAATGCCCCTCAGATTGCGCCCTTAGTCAACGATTTCCCTTCTTATTTCTTTCAAGGACACTGAGGAATGAGACAAGGCTGCCCCATGTCTCCAATTTCATATATCATCATGGTTGAGTCTCTAAGATGGAAAATAGAGGTAGAATGAATTGTTGGGAACATTCCTAGGATCAAAATATTGTGGGGAGTTAAGAGCTTGAACCGCTCCTAGTTTTCAGATGACACCATCCTCATGGGAGGAGCCTCAACTATAATAGCTTCCATATTTAAGAAGGATCTTGATCTTTTCACTGCTATTTTAGGAGGGATGATAAACCATTATAAGAGACAAATTTTAGGATGGAATGTTAAATCTCAAGAGCTCCAAGCCATCTCTAGAATTATGCAATTTCCTTGCTCAAAAAATTGGACCTCCTTTAAATAATTGGGCATACCAATTCAACTGTAAAATTCTCATTCACAAGCATGGTAGAGC
Organism: Picea engelmannii; assembly: GCA_009831015.1. Taxonomy (NCBI): domain Eukaryota; kingdom Viridiplantae; phylum Streptophyta; class Pinopsida; order Pinales; family Pinaceae; genus Picea; species Picea engelmannii. Next base: position 10,489 of record ML780368.1, on the reverse strand, counting down.
ATTCTTGATAAGATTAATACAAAGTTTACTCGATGGGGATCATAGTGGTTAAAACTGGCTAGAAAATTGATATTGATAAATTCAGTCCTCTCACCATTCCCTTTATTCCAGTGTTTTGTTATGATGGTACCGATGGGAATTATGCATAAAATAGATAGGGAGATCATGAGTCTTTTATGGCAAGGGGGGAAGACCAACAACAAACAAATCATCTAATTAAGTATAATATGGTTAGAGCCCCTCAAAATAGAGAAGGTCTTGTGATAAAGTTCCCAACTCTTATGAATTTATCAATGGGAGCCAAGTTCATATGGGGATTAATAATGGGAAAACTTCATTGGTGGAAAAAAATTATCTGGAAAAAATATCTCCAAGACAACATGAAGAAATGTATGAAAATATTAGTGAGAAACAAAAAAGGATCATATATTTGGAAGATCATAAAATTGGTAGCTCCCCTAATCCAATCCAAGCTTACTTGGATTCCTGGTAATGGTAAGCAAATCTCTATATGGAAGGATGGTATCATGGGGAAAATATCCCTCTCTCTCAACTCATAATTGCACCCTTTAAAGCTTTGGATGGATGGTGAGAACCTCAAAACTCTTTATGATATATCAAAGTAATCGACAAGATAAGATCGTTGGTTGGGATGGAATTTAGGGACCCCTATTTCACATCTTCATCATCTACTGTTGAAATTAACTAATGCTTTGAATGAATGTGTGCTTTGGGACATTCAATCAAAGGACCATAGAGATTGGGGTGATGCAATTTACAGTGTAAAAGGGGGTTACCTAGCTCATCTTTCATCTCTTCCTTTGTCTCAGAAATCCTCGATCTGGAAATTCATCTGGCACAGTGACAAGCTCCCTAATATTGAAATTTTATGTTGGATCATGATGCATGACAAGCTCCTTACATTGAAAAATATGAAAAAGAGAGGAATCCAGGGCCCCTCCAGGTGTGAGTTATGTCAATCTGATGAAGAAATCATTCATTGTTTATTTTTTTATTGTAGTTACACCAAGAAAGTTGGGTTTTGTTGTTTGTTAGAATTTTTTTTGTTTGATAGAGTGTTTGTTACCTGCGAGACTAGCTTGTGGTATAAGAAAATACAACCCAGGGGCATCTAAGCCGTTAAAATCACCTGGGGATTGAACCCATCCCGAGCCACACCAACCCTTAATATGGATGGATTTTTTTGGGTGTCTCCTCCAAAATACTGCGAGTTTTGAACCGTGTCCACCTTACAGAATGAAACCCTTGAAATCCAAGTGTGTTAGCAGAATTTGACTTAGTGTTTGCTAGAATTAATCACCATGTTATAAAACCCCTTACATGGAAAGATATGTTCTCTCCGTGGAGAAAATCATATAGGGAATCTCTGCAAAATAAAAAAAGATCTAAAGATAATTTGGAATTCCCTCCCTAAATACATCTACTAGAAGATATGGCTTGCTAGGAAAAATGTAGTCTTAAATTAGAAAAAACACAAACTAGCATTGACAATAGCCAAGGCAAAGGGTCTCCTCGTAGACTATATGGTTCATAAGCTCAATATGGATCAACAAGTTTTGGAGATGGAAGAAGATGCCTAATTCAACCAATTTTATATTCACAAAGACCCCTGGATTCTTCCCATATCTATGAATTAGAGTCAACCTCATTGGATAACTTAGTTGGATGCTCAAGAATTCATGGAATGAAAAAGCAACCATAACTCTTACATCTTGTTCTTTGATGGGGATTCAAAGAAAACCCAAGGGTGGCATGTGTAGGGGGTATTCTCTTCCATCCCAAAGGAAATACTATAGCTTCATGTGTTTGGGGCATGGGTCAAGCTACCAACAACTAGGCATAGGCCTATGCCTTATTGTGAGGTGATTGCAAGGCATCCTCATAGCTAGGGAAGAGAGGACCAGATATCTGAAGATAGTTGGGGAATCTATGGTAATTATCAAATCCATGATTGGCATAGTGATTTCTATGTATAATAAGTTGGCAATCATCATCATTGGGACTAAAAAGGAGACAAGCTCCTTCATGGAAATCTCCTTCTTCCATGTCAAAAGGTGTCTCAATTCAATCACTAATTAATGGGCCAACATAGCCATGGATCTGGAGCTTGGAATCTTATGAAAAATGGGGGTAGAAAAGTATGTTGTATTCCATAATGTAGCCCCTTGGATCAAAATTTAATCCCATCAACATTAAATATCACATGAGCAAGCAGTTAGAGCATCATTATCCTTACTTCGATATGGGAGTTCAGAGGATGAATTATAGTATTAACGACATGCAAGCATTTACCCATGCTCTAGGTTTTGAAGAGCTCAAAATAATAGTGCATTTTCATTGTGGTACTATGGTGAGGGCAAGTGATCGAATTGGGTACCTTGACGACCTCAATTCGACAAGGATCAAATCTTTGGTATGTTCAAATTTTCTTCTTGGGCTATTTTTCACACTGTTTGTGTTGGTCTGCATAATGGATTTACTTTTGGGGATTCAGATCTGGAGGAAGGTTTATCTCTAAGGATTGGTTGTGTTAATCTATATAATGCACTTCCTTTCAAACATAAATTTTAAGTGGCTTCTTCTTTGGTTCCAATTCTAAATTCAAAACCTCTTGCTCCATGGCCTTCTGAGAGTTGTGGTGCTTCTAGTCTAGATCTTGGATTTTCTCTAAGATGACAATTTGCGTCAAGGCTGGAATTAGGGAGACTTGGAATAGGATTCTGGTAGAATTTGGTAGACCTCTTTTTGGTTTCACTCAACTATTTCCTTTGTTATTGGGAATTTCACCGAGGTTGAATTTATGTTTTTCATTAAGCTAGAATTATTCTCTCTATTCTGATAACTTTAGTTATTGTAGTTTAGACTCATTGGGTGAAAGTATTCCTACATGTACACTTGACAGTCCTATTTTGCAAGTCCAGTTTTCCTATGGGTTGGTAATTTGTGACAAGTTTGGAACTCGAGGGACTTTGAGCAAGTGTTTGGTTACATTTGGTTGATTTCTTCCCAATGTTAATTATCAATGTCCTTTGTCTCCTAGAAGTCTATTGAGATTTATTTTTTGTTTCCCTTCAAGCTAGAAATTTGTTCTTGGTTATGATATCTTTGAGTTTAAAAGTTTGGAATTAATTGGTGCAAGGGAATTTTCCTTTTGGTTCTAATTTTTTTTGTAGGATGGATTTAGCATCCATGGTTCGAGAGAGTCTCTCTTCTTTTCAATTGGGCCACAAGATCTTCCATTGTTCAGCCACCCTCCAATCATTTTAGACAACTGAGGTGCACAACATGGATAACAAAGACATCTTGGAGTTTAGAAGAATCATGTGAAGACAAGATGAAGGCATACATTTCAACAAGAGGACCTTGCTTTCAATTTATTCAAAGATAAATGAAATTGAGAACCATTGTATATCTCAACATGCTAACATTATGGATACGTTGGTTCATCAAAAGAAAATAATAGGTATCCTTGAAGCTAATTGTAACATGTTGAGGAAATTGGTTTTGAATCTTCGTAAAGATACTTTGTCTTTGACTTCCAACAATTGAGCAACTGACAATTCGACACATATAGATTTCAAAGGAGAAGAAACAATCCATCAGCTCAAGGAGCCAATGGACTTGGAACAATAGAATTCCCTTCCTTCTAACGTGGATCAAGAGGAAGCAAATAGTAACTAGGTCTACCGTTGAATTTTGTGTATTTCAAAGCTATTAGAATCTCAGAATTTTCGTCAAGCAATGCACAAGCAAGAACACTTGGAATGATTTTCATATAGTGTGCTTTGAATTACTTTTTGTAGTAGCAAAGGACTTCCTAGTTTTTTTCTTCTAAAGCTTTGGATAGTTTATGTAACCAATGTTAGCTCTACTACCTTATATATATATATATATATATATATATATATATATATATAGTTGAGTTTTCATCGATCCAAAACTTTGATTGAATTTTAAATAATTTAGGTTAATTCAAAATTAGGAAAAATTCCAAGGAGCATCGTTCCACCATGCACAAAACTTCGATCATGATGAAACTATGATCATGCCTAATTTTTTTTATCAAATTCTTATTAAATTTATGATTGAAGAAAAAAATAATTTTGCTACAAGATCATCTTACTCCATCATATTTCAATACAATACCCTGTATTATTAGCTTCACTTCCCTAAATATTTTGGTTATCCATGTGAAAGATCCCTCATACATCATGAAATCACAAGATTAAAAAAAATATGGAGAGAATAATGATAAATATTTCAAATTTTTTTTTTGTTATAGATGCCTTTAGTTATCACAAGATTAAAAAAAATATGGAGAGAATAATGATAAATATTTCAATTTTTTTTTGTTATAGATGCCTTTAGTTATTGGCATGATGAAGAATCAC
>ML780367.1:1085558-1096155 GCA_009831015.1 Picea engelmannii | reverse complement strand
CTTATCATATAGACCAATGACCTATCTTCACCTTCATTGACTAATGGTTGATTTTGTTTTTATATGTCATAAATGTTCCCAAAAACAAAACAAAAAAAAGCCCTTGGACGTGCCCACCTCTACCATGTCACCACCTCCCACTGGGATAGAGCCAAAACGGAGTCGAAGTCACGCTGTGCACAATAGCATGATGATGGATGCCGACATAAAATGTTCAGAACTCATACTTATACTCGGACTCATACACCCCGTGCATGTGGGATTGAGTCTTATACACCAAAAACAATACAGAAGCCATCCGTCGACTGTCAAGTCAATCACGCAATGTCACGTCGAGCTCAATTGCAGACAACCGAGCCCTCAAGCAATTTCACATCACACACAAGCGACAAATGCCGAGCCAGGACCATCAGGGACGAAGCCTGAGCACGTCTCCACGACTCATTGACAAAGCCGTGTCACCGGCCAGAGTTAAAGTCCAAGACCAAGTCCAGTGTTTGAGGCGATGGCAACTTTATTGCAAAGTAATCGGTGTTGAATTTTCGAACAGGTACTCTCCTTCCTGGTCAGCACAAACAAAATTCCAAGTCTCCTTACGAATCTCACCAGCGAGAGAGACTTCACAACTGGCGCGTTGGGTGAAATTGTAACTTTGAGGGAACTTCAGGGAAAAGATTTGGTAATAGGTTAAAGATGTTATTAAATGAAGATTTTTTTCAGAGATATTTGTCTGAAATCTGGCGAAAAATTATTGGATTCGTAAATTTAAATGATTATTTTTGTAAAGTTTGAATATTTTAAAAGTTTTTCAGCATGTTGAATCCATTTTTACATTCAGAAATGAATTCTGAACAACCAAAAACAGTAATTTGTATAAATTTATATGACTGAATTCCGGCCAAAAAAACCATTTCGTAAACAACTAACCAATGCCAAAAATTTGAATATGACATATTCTAAAACAACTGGCTATATATCTCCTGACCAAAGAAGCTGGCAGAAGACATGACCTGCCATCCATATCGAGATAACTCATTTGTACCATACATGGCAGATGATACGTAAAATCTAGCGTTTGACGTTTTAATGATACATATATATTTTTTATAATTTTGATAAAAATTTCACTAGAAATTATTGAATCTATACAATCCGAAACCAAGTTTTTCAAAATCCATACCTCAGAAATGCAGTTTAAACCACATAGATACAGAAATACATGAAAAAGACAGTGCTGTGGACAAATGCAGGTACAAAATTTTTGGATATGATAGGCGTTTTGCAACACCAGATTTCAAGCACAAGCTGGATTACGTATGTGGACAAAAGGACAAAACGATATATATATATGTGCCCACATTTGGGGTACCTTCACTTTATTATTTCCATTAAAATTTCTTGGATTTTTCAAGTTAGGTGGAGAGCCCAGTCGAACTAGAGTCAGTGTAGAGTCAGGTTAGGGTTCAGTTAAGGCTCTCTAGACAGTCCTCCTATCTCGTATCTAAACCGAAATCACTTGCAGCATTCTTTTATATGCAGGTTCAAGCAGCAGGCAAGAGTTCCGAGATCTCTCCAGCAGAGGGTATGCTAAAGAAGCCAACAATTTTTCTCTTCTCTTGCATTCATTTTTCATGTGATGTTTTCTATTTGGGTTTGACATTTTTATGTTGACAGCAGGGATTTTTTCAAAGTAAGAGAAGAAGGAATACAGTATGTTAAACGTTCTATCTTTTGGGTTTTTTTTGCTGGAATCAGATGATGTAAATCTGAACAAAATCACTATTTTCTGTTGTTTAAATTGTATTTATGAACGCATAAATAGATTGAGTTTGTTGAAAAACCACTGAGGCACTTGGATTATACAAACTTAGCCACTCAAATCTGCATATCCAACCATTTCTCACCAAATTTCGGGCAAAATCAAACGAAAAAATCGTCCAAACACAACTAAAAAGTAGAACATTTAGACTCCAAGGTAGATAGTTCATTTGTTTACAGTACAAATATATTGGTTATCCAATAAACATTGGTTCTAATCTGTAATTGCGGGTGCAGAGGAAAATTGGTGCATTCAAGCTTTCATTGATTCATTTAGTGTCCAAGTCCTAATTCTGTCTTCTTTTCTTTTATTGTCTTGGTTATTTTCGTACGGTCTCGAAAACGTAAAAAAAAATAGGGACTTGAAAGAGAGAGTTAGGCCACTGGCATTGTATGAAACTGTATTTTTATAAACAAATTGATTGTTGGTAATTTTAGTTTTTCTCCATTTTTCTTTTGTTTAGAATTTTTTTGCATTTTTTTTTGTTGTTGTTCGGGATCTAACCTCCCTAACCCCTCACATAGGTAGAGTAATATATTTTCATGTAATAAGGGACAAAATTAACAAGTACCGTAGTACGAATTTTACAAGATGGACCCCACTTTTGACATTATATATTAAAAAACAAGAAATATTTATTACAATGACATTAGGGGAAGTGAAGGCAACAATAAAATTTCAAAGTCTTTGGCCAATAAGATATCAGAGAAATGAGATTTAAAATTTAAAATAAATCATTATTTTTTAAAACTTTAGATAAATCGGTGTATATTTTATGGTCAACCATGAACTAATAGAAAGTCAAGCCTAACTCAAAGCTATATACCATGCCTATCTGCGGGTATAATAAGGCCTATCAATAAGGAAGAGTACGCCAAATATAAGAAGACTTAATAGAAGCTTCCGCTTCTAGAAGAATCTTTCTCTAGATTGTTCTTTTGGATAGACAGATTTAGTATAAATAGGAGTAGAGGGTATGAGAAGTTTTGTCTTGAATATTATTGTCATAGAGATCTGCTATGCCGGAGGTTGCTCATTCGAAGAGACAAGTGAATATTGCTATCATTAATCAATGTGCTCTTTCTGGTGTTATTCTGGTATTGTTTTGGTTATATCATTGTTGTTCCGCCATTTCTAGCTAAAATATTTATGTTCTGCTTACTATTTTATATCTAGAATACTATAAGTGGTATCATAGCACTTTCCTTAGAATAAAATTGTGGGTTATTTTTTTTAAGGGTAGAGATATATTCTGACGTCTTAAAGCTACAAAGATATGTCGTTACACACATAAACTCGTGGTCGAGGAGTCATACACCCAGGAAATATAAGTGGTACTTAAGAGAACATCTATTGGCCACCCTTGTAACCCATGTTGGTACCCCTTCGAGTGGTAGCGCATCAGACAACACCTTTATATGAATCAACCTAGATCTCCTGAAGCCCTCCATAGATAAACCGATTGATTATCTGACTACTATATTGCCACTGAGAATAACACTCGGAAAGATGCTCTCTAGTACATGGGTAGTCGGGTAGTACAACTAAGGGCACGGTCTAGCCTCCTTAGTTGGTGCCCTGAGATATTGGGCCGAGTACTACTGTTGGACCCTGCACATATATCAGAGAACTATATCATAGGGAAAACCCTTGTCTGTAAACACCTTGCATACCCTAACCCTTGGGACGAAAAAAACCCAAAAAAGACAATATATATTGTTGTGCAATTGTGCCTCTTGCATTTGGGTTGAAAAATTACTACACATTTCTTCCTGTTAAGAATTTGGGCATTTCAACACTACAACATTCTTTAGATCAGAGTATAACTCCGCAGGAGTAATTAAAAAAAAAAAATTGGATCTTATTGGCACCATTATTTGAGCTCTATCCCATTAGATTCCTCTCTTCGCCCTTATCGCAGTCACACCTATCATTTTTCAACAATTATTATTATTATTATTATTTTCCGTGGACCCGACCCCCTTTCAACACCCTTATTTGGGCCTTACCCCATTGGATTCCCCTCGTCGCCCTGATCGTCATGATACACTTCACCCATAACCCATTTTCTGTGTGGTCCCACCCATCCCTTTTAGTTTTCCTTCTTCATCATGGCCCACACCCATAGCCAAGACTTGGAGCTCACTTTAATTCCTTGTCCTCTAATTTCACAGAGACCCAACGGGAAGTGCGACAACTCGATGCCAATTTTGCCACCATCAATAAAAACATGCATTCCTCCATAGACACCAAAATGGAAACCATCAAACAAGACCTCGCTACCCAGCTTGCATCCTTCACTAGCACGATATGGGCCAAGCTGAATATCCCTGTAGATCTCCCCTCCTTTGACCCACCTTTGAACTCCAAAGGTGAAACTTCCTTTAATTCCTCAACTTTTCTACCCCATCACTTTCAGCGTTACCTATGCCTTTTGCGTGTGGATGTGAACAAATTTGATGGCTCGGATCCCACTGGATGGGTAACTCAACTGGAACATTATTTCTCTTTGTATGGCATTGCATATGAGTTGGCCAAACTCCAGTATGGTGTTCTCCATCTAGATCAATAACATTGGCAATGGTGGCAATGGAGAAAAAATGCCCGCCAAGGGTATGTTGCTTGGACACAATTTGTGGTAGAGATTTATGAATTCTTTCACACAAACACCAACCATTTAGGCCATTTAACCAAGTTGAAACAATCTAGCACAGTGGAAGACTTCATAGTCGCTTTTGAGTGATTGGATTTCCATACAGAGGGCATATCTCATGCTTTTTTCCGAGAATGTTTTATCAGTGGCCTCAAGGATGATATTTGTGCCCATGTCCTCATGGCTTGGCCTCAGAGTTGGGTGGAAGCTACTAAAAGAGCTAAGGAAGCACAACAAGTTGTCTCTTCTCAAACCAGAAAACCCTCATTTATTCCTTGCCCTAAACCAGTCACTCCCACTCCTCCTTCCACTCCACTAAAGATTCAGAAATTGACCAGGGAAGAAATGGTTGAATGCCAACTCAAAGGCCTTTGTTATAATTGTGATGAAAAATATTTTCCTGGGAACAAGTGTAAGGAATAAAAACCTTTTATGGCCATCTCCGAGGATGTTTCGGAAGATGATGTCGAGCCCTCCCTTGTGGCCAAGTTGTTGAATTATTGTAACTTCGAAGAATATTCTACTTATAATTGAGTCATTATTGTATAGATCAAATCCCCTTTTGTGGATTGATCAAGTCGGGCCTTGTATAATATCAAATCCCCTTTTGTGGATTGATCAAGTCGGGCCTTGTATAATATCAAATCCCCTTTTGTGAATTGGTCAACATGTATTTGTATGGTGGTATTTGTAAAGTCGCCCCCTAGTAATTGTAAAGTGGCTTTAGCCACTTCTAGGAGATGCCATATCCACCAAGTGAAGAGTCACAACCCTAGCACCACCTCATGACTTATATTTATATGTGAGGATGGTGTCTCATTTGAACACACTCATCACACTAGCTCTACACTATGCAAGTCTTGGAGGAATAGCTGTTGCAAATGGGGGTGACGTCAAGGATGGTTCTTGGTCTATGTCTTGGTATTTCTTGGTTAAGTGGTGCACTACTCTTCTTGGTGAAGTGAAGGAGTAGAGGAGGATATTCTGTTCAGTCTTTGGTCTATCTATATTGAGGAAGTTTTTCTGGGTTTTCTCCCCCATGAGAGTTTCCCAGGATAATCTATGTGTCTCTACTGTTTCTGTCATTGCCTCACTTTCAGTGATCTTATTTATGCAGCTAATGTGATAAATGATTATAGTAATAAAGAAGAATTGTAGCTGCTAGTTTTATAAGGAAAACTTTAGCGTGGGATCAAAGCAAGCCTGAAAGAGACCAACTCACAGTTTATAAGAAGTAGCTAGCTTCAAGCGCACTCTCTCCAAGATTCGGTTTCAGTATTGCAGCTACTGCAAAATTAGGGTTTCTGCATAAACCCTAAAGGTGACATTTTCCTTATTTGAGGAGGACATTGGAGAAAGTAACCACACCTAGGAACTCATCCTAAGAGGGTGCATCTAGTCCCTGAATCAAAATTCTGAAATTTGAAGTTTGAGAAATTAGGGTTTCCTCATAAAACCCTAAGTTATAGTTGCAGTTGCAGTACTAATTACAGTTGCAGTTGCAGTACCAGTTTCTTTGTACCCGTTCCTTCATGCCAGTTGCAACACCAGTTGTAGTACTGGTTGCATTGAAATTTTTTGTGAGGTGTTAGGACTAATTTTTATTGTCCTAGTGCGCCTTACCTTAGCAAATCTCCAACCAATTTTAAGATACAAGTTGAAGCACCTTTGAAAGTTTTTAAAGGTCCTTTATTTCTTTCCACTACTGCCGGATGGTGCCACTAACTGTCGATGTTGTCATAGGTATGTACTTACATATTTTTAAAACTGCATCATTATTTTAAAGGGTACTTGCAGGAGAAAAAATATTTTATCTAAAAAACAATCGTAGATCCAAAGAGATCTCAGATCCAACACATTCAGAGGAACTAAGCACCCCAGGTTTGATTACTTTGATATGGCTCTACTTGTATCCAGGTTTCATTTTGATATGTTGAATTTATCATACTAACCATTGGTCAAAATTAAAGTCAAAGTGTTATATTGATTAAAGTTGAGATTATAGAGTTTATTCCCTAACTCATATTTCTCTCAAGATAACATATTTTCTTAGTATAGAGGATAGGTTGAAGAAATTACTTATCATCTTGAGTGAAGGAGACTCGGAGGAAAAACAACACACTCATTCTTGAGGACAAGACTCCAGGTTCCAGGTTTGATTGATTAAATTGATATGATTCAAATTTACACATATCAAGTTTGATAATTGCTAAACACTATAGTTGTGATAGCAATCTTTGAAAAGGTTTTATTATTGAATACTTGGTAGCATGTGAGCACTATTGAGATAAATGCTTATTGTAATAATTTACAAGATATAACTAACATCTCTTCTAGGAGAAAATTCTTTTTTTGTTTCCAAGTTACCATGGAGGAACGATTGATCACAACACTAGAAAAGTGTTTCTCTCATTCCTTATTATTGTATTTCTTACTTTTTACCCTTGTTTCAGGTAGGTCACAAGTGATAGCTCTAAAGGAGCTACTCTAACGATTTTTCTCGCTACTGTTTTATTATTATTATAAAGAGTATTATTCTTGTATGTTGTTTCTCCCTTATTGTTCTTGTTTCAGGCAGGTCACAAGTGATAACCCTAAGGAAGCTATAGTAACGGTTGCACGTGGAAACATATTAGAAGAGACCTGGAGAAAACTATCCAAGTTGTATAAATGACCGTATACATCCATGTACCAAAGAAGATGAATAAGAAACTACTTTTGAGATACAAAGTATCTCATATGGAAATTGATTGTAAGGAGCATAAGACTCCAAATATGACTGAACATTAGAATATAACTCATAGTAGACTTGGTTAATGGATAATGAAACCACCTTGATAGGAAGCATAATTCGTTTGAATTTTGACTCAGATTTTCATATTAAGACTTGGTATTCAACACCAAGTATAGCCTGTAGAGACTATGAAGTTTTTGTAGACTTAGAAGAAATCAAGGCTGAGAGTAAACCTGATCTTAGAAACGATCAAATGGAAAAAAGAGATACCTTCCAGGACTGGCAGAAAGATTCCATGAGTTGAGAATACTAGATCATAGCTTCAGAGAACTCTAGGGGACATCCAATCTTCTGAGAAGATTCCCTTGTTTCAATGACAGAGGAGGAAGCCAGTCATAAGGATTGGGATATGGATTTTTCCTTGAGATTAGAAGGGAAGTTAGTGGTGACTTCCAAGATTGATCTAGCAGATCAAGCATGTTGCAGATAACAATATAAAGATGTACAAATCCTGATTTGTTTCTAGAGGATTCTCCCAATAAGAGGGAGAAGACTATGACTAGACACTTGCTCCATTATAAGAAGAAGTATATATAGAACAAACATGATTCATTAAAAGAAGCCTTCACAATATGAGATTCAGAGGGAGAAGGTATGATAAATCCTATATTTGAGATTGAGTTATCTCCAGTGATAGTTGGTGCAGTACATGATTTGGCCATGGAGACATGACTACAATAGAATATTGAGTTACGTCCAGAGAAAGAAGATAATTTACTCTCAATATCAATTATTGAGCCACTCTCAGTTTCAAATGAAGTTGTTCCTATGATAGAGCAGAGGAGTTACTCTCATAGTTTAGAAGCCATAGTGGGAATGGAGCAATCATTCTCATCTTCAGAGCAACTTCAGGTGCAGAGTCCCAGTCCCAGAGGAACAATTGTAGAGAGAGTAGAGGACACACTCTCAGGTAGTGAGACAGATAGTGCTTTGCAGAAAGAACATAGAATCAACACATGATTATGCGTATTGAGTTGCATTTGAGCAAGTCTACCAGGTTGGTACAATGTGATGTGAAAATATGGCTTCAAATTAGAGGACAGGAAGATTCATGTCCACAAGTTGAAGCAAGCTCCAAGAGCTTGGTATGGCAGGATTGATAGTTTTCTGATGATATTGGGATTTACCAAGAGTAAAGTTGATTCTAATATTTATTTCAAGGTTATGAATGATGAGCCAGTTGTATTTCTACTATATGTGGATGACTTATTCTTGACAGGAGAAGAAAGGCTCACCATAGATTGCAAAAGGAATATCACTGTAGAATTTGAGATGAAAGACCTAGGCCCAATGCATTATTTCTTAGGTCTTGATTTTTGGCAGAGCCGAGAGAAGATCTTCCTTAACCAAGGGAAGTATGCAGTTTAAATACTGAAGAAGTTTGACATGTTGGAATGTAAATCCATGGCCACACCCATGGAGATGAATTTTAAGCTTCTGATTGATACTTCTTCAGACTTAGTTGATGATACTTTATACAGGAAAATTATTGGTTCGTTGATGTATCTGATGAATACCAAGCCATATATATGCTTTGTTGTGAACACCTTGAGTCAGTATCTGGTGGAGCCCATACATGTTCACCTTTTAGCCGTAAATCATGTGATGAGATACCTTAAGGGTACATTGGATTAGGGTATCTGTTATATTGTAGATCATGACTTCATATTGTTGGGTATGTGTTATATTCTTTGCATGTGTGTGTGTGTGGGCGCATCAGATACGACAACTATGGTTTTTTCTATTTTTAGCGGATTTGTAAATTAATCCCGGATTAAGGGATTAGGGTTTTGGTATATACGGAATACCTAAAAACATTGTATATATTGTATGGCGAATGGTGAAATTCGGGATAATTAAATAAGAAAGGTTTTCCCGGTTGAGGGTTTTTGGTATAAAATCTCTGTGTACTCTGTGTATGAGCCATTGATTAATTTTTGTATTTCTTAAGAATCTATATGCATTGCTTTACTTCTCAGGTTTAAAACTTACATGTGGTATCAGAGCTCATTTTTGGCTTTAGAGGGACGCCTTTGTTGCTGAGGGTTTGGCTCGGTCTTGATAGATCAAGTTTATCTTGGGTCTGTGATAAACCTGGGTTTAGTGGGAGCTTTTGTAGTGGATATTCGAGTAAAGAAAGAGGAATGGCGAGCTTATCTAGAATCGAGATAGAGAAGTTCAACGGTAAAAACTTTGAGCTATGGAAGCTCAAGATGGAGGACCTTCTTGTAGACAAAGAACAATGGATCATTGTGGATCCTGGTACATAGCCTACTGGTACACCGTCTACAAGAACACAGGCCACTGGTACACAACCTACCAGTACACAAACTATTAGTACACCAACTACTGGTATGTCGAAGGAAGATTGGGACAAGTTGGACAGAGGAGCAAGGATTACTATTCGACTCTGCCTGGCAGATTCGGTGTTGTTGAATGTCTCAGGAGAATCTACAACCAAGAAACTATGGGATAAGTTAGGGAATTTGTATCAATCAAAGTCCCTGGTAAACAAGTTGTTTCTTCAAAAGAAGTTGTATCATCTTAGGATGGAAGATGGAGATTTTGTGACAGAACATCTAAATGCCTTTATTACTCTGGTAAGTCAACTTGGATCTGTTAATATTACGATTGTAGAAGAAGATAAGTGTATTACTTTGTTATGTTCTTTTCCAGACTCTTGGGATAATCTGGTTGTAGCAATAGGTAGTACCACTCAATCTACATTGAAGTATGAGGATGTAGTTGTATCCTTGTTATCTGAAGAGATGAGGAGAAAAAGCATGGATGGTCATAGCACAGATGCTTTATTTGTAAGAGGGCGTACCCAAGACAAGAACCCTGGTAAGACTTCGGGATGGAGATCTAAATCTACAGGTAGATCTAAGTCTCCAAGAAAATCTTTGAGGAAATGCTGGAAGTGTGGTAAAACAAGGCATTATAAAAAAGATTGCAAGTCTAAGAAGGTTGAAAAAATAAAGGAATCTGATAGTACCTTTTCCACGGAGGCAAAAACCTCCACTGAAGAAGGAGGTGATGTTTACCTAGCATCTACAAGTACACATGAAAACCATGATGTATGGTTGATCAACTCAGGTGCATCATACCATATGACTCCTCACAGGGAGTGGTTCTCTAAATATGAAAAATATGATGGTGGTGATGTATTCCTAGGAGATGACTTGACAACAAAAATCTTGGGACGTGGAAGGGTTAAGTTGCTGCTAAACGATGGAAGGATTAGAACTCTTCCTGGGGTTCTACACATTCCAAAACTAGCCAGGAGCCTAATATATGTAAGCAAGTTGAGTGATGCAGGAGTGAAAACTGT
>ML780367.1:1006140-1085458 GCA_009831015.1 Picea engelmannii | reverse complement strand
GTGTAGAGTAACAATGGGCATTGATGCCCTGGATTGTTGACTATATAATCCCTTGGACCCCTGGATGCAAAGAAAACAACAAGTGGGAGAATGTTGGGTATGTGTTATATTCTTTGCATGTGTGTGTGTGGGTGCGTCAGATACGACAACTATGGTTTTTGCTATTTTTAGCGGATTTTTCTATTTTTAGCGGATTTGTAAATTAATCCCGGATTAAGGGATTAGGGTTTTGGTATCTATGGAATACCTAAAAACATTGTATATATTGTATGGCGAATGGTGAAATTCAGGATAATGAAAATAAGAAAGGTTTTCCCGGTTGAGGGTTTTCCCGGTTGAGGGTTTTCCCGGTTGAGGGTTTCCGGTATAAAATCTTTGTGTACTCTGTGTATGAGCCATTGATAAATTTCTGTATTGCTTAAGAATCTATATGCATTTCTTTACTTCGCAGGTTTAAAACTTACACATATTGTATGGCTATACTGATTCAGATTGGGCTGGAAGTGCTTCACACAAAAAATGGACTTCAGGATGTTGTTTCAGTTTGGGGTCATCCATGACTTCGTGGCAAAGTAGGAAGCAATCCAATATTTCTCTTAGCATGGTAGAAGCAGAGTACATTGCATCATGTTCTGCCAGTTGCAAATCCATATGGATTCGAAAGTTGCTGACAGGTCTATTCAATATGGAGATGGAAGATACCATGATTCTATGTGATAACTAGAGTTGCATAAACATGACAAAGAACCTAGTGTTTCATGATAGGATGAAGCACAAAGAGATTTGGTATCACTACATTCGTGACATGGTGCAGAAGGGAGTTGTAAATCTCCAACATGTTGGCATAGATGAATAGGTTGCAGATGTGTTGACTAAGCCTCTGTCTCGTGTGAAGTTTGAGTACTTCTGAGACAAGCTTGGTGTAGTCCGAAAGGACCTCCCTCCAAAGGGGGAGTGATGTTGATGATACTATGGTATCCTAACCAACAACAGATAGCTCAGTTAGGATTTTATATCCTAGGGGATTGATCATCCCTGGGAAGATCCCAAAGGTCCAGTAGGACGGTGAGTCATAGTACCTGTGCATGCATATTCTAGTTGTGGTTAGTAGTGTTAACTTAGTTGGGATTTTATATCCTAGGGAATATTATGATTCCTGGGAAGATCCCAAAGTTCTGGTAAGGATGGTATGTCAGAGTACCATGTGGTAGCTTGTTAGGATTTCATATCCTAGGGAATATTATGATTCCTGGACAGATCCTGAAGGTTCGGTGAGGACGGTCTGTCAGAGTACCACATATGTTGTTTTTGATGCATCTGCCGCATTCTGTTGCCACATATTGATGTTGATGTTCCAGCTTCGTGGTGATGATGTTGATATTCCAGCTTCATGTTGTTGATGATGTTGTTGTTCCAACTTCATTTTGTTGTTGATGATGATGTTATTCCAGCTTCATGTTGTTGATGTTGATGTTCCAACTTCATGTTGTTGATGATGATGATGTTATTCCAGCTTCATGTTCTTGATGTTGATGTTCCAACTTCATGTTGTTGATGATGATGATGTTACTCCAACTCCTTGTTGCAAATGATGATGATGTTCGGTTTCCACTGATGTTGATGATGGGAAAAACTTTTGATGACCTATAGATATGACCGATAGTGTTCCCGATGTTGATGACGATGTCCCCTCCTCTTGATGATGTATTGGGTCCAATCATTTGTTATTAATATTTTCAGTAGAATACCATTTTTGTTAAGGGGGAGTGTTGAATTATTGTAACTTTGAAGAATATTCTACTTATATTTGATTCATTATTGTATAGATCAAATCCCCTTTTGTGAATTGGTCAACATGTATTTGTATGGTAGTATTTGTAACTTCGGCCCTTTGTAATTGTAAAGTGGTTTTAGCCAATTCTCGGAGAAGTTAGCTCCACCAAGTGAAGAGTCACAACCCTAACATCACCTCACAAATTGTATTTATATGTGAGAATGGTGTCTCATTGAACACACTCATCACACTAGCTCTGCAGTGCGCAAGTTTTGAAGGAGTAGCTGCTGCAACTAGGGGTGATGTCAAGGAGGGTTCTTGGTCTATGTCTTGGTATTTCTAGGTTAAGTGGTGCACTACTCTTCCTAGTGAAGTGAAGGAGTAGAGGAGGATATTTTGTTTAGTCTTTGGTTTATCTATATTGAGGAAGTTTTGCTGGGTTTTCTCCCCCATGAGGGTTTCCCAGTATAATCTGTGAGTCTCTATTGTTTCTGTGATTTCCTCTCTTTCAATGATCTTATTTACACATCTAATGTGCTAAATGATAATAATAATAAAGAAGAACTGTAACTACTAGTTGTATAAGTAAAACTTCAACATGGGATCAAAGCAAGCATGAAAGAGACCAACTCACAATTTATAAGAAATAGCTAGCTTCAAGCACACTCTCTCCAAGGTTCAGTTTGAGTATTGCAGCTGCTACAAAATTAGGGTTTATTCATAAACCCTAAGTGTGACGTTTTCCATATTTGAGGAGGACATTAGAGAAAGTAACCACACCTAGGAACTCACCTTAGGAGGGCGCATCTAGTCCCTGTATCAGAATTCTAAAATTTGAAGTTTGAGAAATTAAGGTTTTCTCATAAAACCCTAAGTTATAGTTGCAGTTGCAGTTGCAGTACCAACTGCAGTTGCAGTATCGATTTCAGTTGCAATTTCAGTTGCTTCGTACTAGTTCCTTCATGCCAATTGCAACACCAGTTGCAGTGCCGACACTAGTTGCAGTGAAAGTTTTTGTGAAGTGTTGGGACTATTTTTTATTGTCCTAGTGTGCCTTACCCTAGAGAATCTCCAAATAACATTAAGTTACAAGTTGAATCACCTTTAAAAGTTTTTAAAGGTTTTTTATTTCTTGCCACTACTTCCAGATGGTGCCACTACTTGCCGATGCTGTCATAGGCATGCACTTACATATGTTTAAAACTATATCATTATTTTAAAGGGTACTTGAAGGAGAAAGGATCTTTTGTCTAAACAATAATCGCAGATCTAGAGAGATCTCATATCCAACACATTCAGAGGTTCTAAGCACCCCAGGTTTGATTACTTTGATATGCCTCTACTTGTATCCAGGTTGCATTTTGATCTGTTGAAGTTATCATACTAACCATTAGTCAAAAGTAAATTCAAAGTATTAGATTGATTAAATTTTAGATTATAAAGTTTATTCCCTAACTCAGATTTCTATCAAGATAACATATTTTCTTAGTACAAAGGACAGGTTGAAGAAAATACTTATCATCTTGAGTGAAGGAGACTCGAAAGAAAAGTAATACACTCATTCTTGAGGACAAGACTATAGGCTCCAGGTTTGATTGATTAAATTGATAAGATTCAAATTTACACGTATCAAGTTTGATAACTGCTAAACATTATAGTTGTGATAACAATCTTTGAATTTTTTTTTATATTGAATACTTGGTAGCATGTCAGCACTATTGAGATAAATGCTTATTGTAATCATTTACCAGATATAAATAACATCTCATGTAGGAGAAACTTCTTGTTTTGTTTCCAGGTTACCATGGAGGAATGATTGATCAAAACACTAGACGAGTGTTTCTCTCATTCCTTATTATTGTATATTTTACTTTTTACCCTTGTTTCAAGTAGGTCACAAGTGATAGCTCTAAAGGACTTACTGTGACAATTATTCTCGCTATTTTTTTATTATTATTATAAAGAGTATTATTCTTGTATGTTGTTTCTCCCTTGTTGTTCTTGTTTTGTGCAGGTTATAGGTGATAACCCTGAGGAAGCTATAGTGATGGTTGCAGGAGGAAACATGTTAGATGAGACATGGAGAAGAATATCCAAGTCGTATATGTTATCACTGAAATTTCATCCACAACATTGCACACAAATGGTTACAGAAATAAAATAATGCCAAACAACTATTAGTTTACTTGCAGCACCAAAATGCATTTCCAAAAGGAAAAAACTATACAATTGGACAAAAATTGGCATGCACAAACTCACTAAAGGAAGCGTGCGCACAGTGCGTGGGCCAAAGAAGCCCGTAGAGAACACAATGTTCCATATGCGCGACTGTGTACGAGAAAATCCACACACTGCTATGAACGATGCATTTATGGTTCTTGTTGGCCCCTCAACCACTTATGGAACAACTCCCAACTTGATTTGACCTTCATATTTGAGCTGAATCTGAATGGGGGGCTGGTCAAGGACCAAAGGGTGCCCTAAAGGGCCCCTTGTTTACACTAAGAACCAATTGAATATTTCCTTGAAGAAATTCTATAAATGGAGGCCATGGGTGCACGAAGAAATTAAGATTTTCATAGTATTGTTATGATGCCCCAATCCTCCCTTAAGAATCCTCTTTTCTCCTTGGAGCATTCTAGCAACATTCCAATAGGCCATTCCACTCACCTTTTGAGGGAATAGGCATTGATTTCTTCATCATTTGCTTTCTTTTCTACCATTGTAAGAAGAGCTCTCCATTAGGGAACTCAAAATCCCTCCCAAGGAGGAAGAGGGGACCCATAAGTCCTCATTTTTCTCTACGGTGTTTTTCCAACTAATATAGTTATCCATTGGTGGCACAATCTTGGTCATTGGTTGATTGTTTTTGGTTCTAAGTTTCTTATGCATTCTAGTTTTATTTCTTTAGTTGTTTTAGTTTTTTTAGTTGTTTATTTCATGTGCTCAGTTTGTTTAAAATCATGCACTAACCTCTGTCTTGTCTAGTAGGCCCAACTAGGCATGCAATTGCCCTTGTTTTGCTCACCCAAGTGATGAAACATACACAACAAATTGGCAACGATACTGGGGAAAGGTATCAATTTCCACCCTTTTTTGGGCTTAGAGAGCACTTCTTTTTTATCCATTTTTCTTGCAGTTACCAAAACCGACCTAGCCTTACTTGTCAAGAGCTAGATTTTGAGCCAGAGGAGGATAATTCCACTCAAACAATTTCCCCCCCGACGCATATCAGAACGTGCGCGGGTATTCCAGCCCACAGACGCGCACTTAGCGCATTGTGTGCCCAAAAGACTTATGGTCTCTGCGCACTGTGCGCCCAAAAGGCTTTTGTTCTCTGTGCATTTTTTGCATTATGCACCCACTACACCTGTGTCTGAATTATAACTCGCGCACATTTTGAGAGTTTCATAATTGTAAGGATTTTTGTGATAATTTGAAGGCCCCTAGCCTTCAAATTTTTTATTTCATGCAAATTGTAAATGTACTCCACTTAGAATCCTTTCCCATATGAAAAGTTATCTAAACATAGGCACTTAGGTGGTAAAAAGAACAATACATTCTCCTCTTTCGCCTTTAGTTGCCACATGGATGGCTTGTTTGGTTTGTCAAATTTAAGTTGAGTTTATTTCTATCACATATAAAAACACTTGCATTGGGACTAAAAATCAACTTTGATCATTGAGTATGCTCTTCTCTCGCACCATAGAGCGATCTTGAGAATAAAAAATGTGGTTAAGGGGACATTTCATAACGCTTAAAAAAATATTTAGGAGAGGACAAAGCCCCCCCTTAGGGCTCCTCTTAGTTTCCTTTTGAAATCATCTTAAATTTGTAAGGGCCCATACATGCCCACATGTTGCAAACTTAGGATAGTTTCTTGAAATTTCTTTCTTAGTTTACATCACTAGGGGACTTTAAAGATCAAAGTAACGGGCCCATACATGCCCACATACTTACAATCTAAGATATTTTTTCAAGATTTCATAGTATAAACAACATTATGGAGTTTAAAATATTGGTAAGGACCCATATGTACGCATGCTAGTTCTTTAGGGTTTTTAAAATTCCGCAAGTTTGTACCAATGACATTTAGTAAGATAGGTAACAAAGATTTGTAAGGACCACAGGAAGTCCACATGTTGCAAATTCACACCTAACTTATTAAAATTTGGCACATTTTATCACTTTCTCACACACAAAGTCACTCCTCACTCACATAATTTCCATCTTGAATTGTGGAGGTTGAAGTAGTTTTTCCCCAAAGGAATTCTGAAATGTCCCACTATTTCTTGAAGAAATTATCCACACCCACTTAATTCAAACGAGATTGGTTCACACCTCCAATCTCTCAGCCCACCACATATAAAATGTTTCTAAAAAATCACTACGTTTTCCTCCACATGAGGTGCCAAAAGAAATTTTTTAGTCTAGGTAGGATCTTAAGGGTAGGCATCGAAATAACCCCCTGTTATCTGATTCTCACATTTTCAAACATTAGAATTTGACAAATAGGGAACTTTAAAATCCTCCAAGTCAAGTGTTTCTACACCATAAGGAAAGGAGATACCCTTAAAGGGTTGATGACAGAGGTTTGGTTGTTCTGTGCATCTCCCCTTGAGTCACCCAACTCTTGGAAGGGATCCAGCCCATGGCCCATTTCTGAGGTCGAAAATCTAAATGTCACACTTTGACCGAGGTACCTAGTGGCCAAATTTAGGACATCTACCAAGGTGACAATTGTGGTATGCAATTGCACCTTGATCATATTTTGTGTGGCTATTGGGAAATATCGCCAACTCTTTCTGGATATGCACCCTCTACCCCTCATTATAACTGATTATTTCATCCTTCACTAGTTCCTATTATAGTGGCTTCAGACCGCACTGTTGAGTGTTCTTGGAAGGTCCAGTGATATTTGAGAGGAAGAACGATATGTCTTTTTAGGACACAAGCATTTGTTTTGTTTTTTCCCCCATGTAGAAAAAATCCATGTACCCACATGTATTCTTATTTACAGTTGATTTATGTATGATGCTCATTTGATTACATGCAATTGTGAGTTATATTGTGAAGGTCCAAATTATACAAGTCTCTTGTTCATTTATTACTGTCATCACCATTTTGACACATTCACTTCTACTAGTCAAACATCATAGGGGACCCACAGAACCCCCGTCGTTCCATACACTTGCAAAATCTCCCTCCTATTTTAAGAGGATTTCCTAGTCTTGCTGACTCACCGACTCAACCATCTCATACCCCTGTGAGTGCCACTATTTTGGGATCAACTTTGATTGGTTCTACTTTACTTGGGTCCAATTCCCAAGGCCATCCATCCACTAGCTCTCCTTCACAAGGAGGCGGGGAGAAAACTTCTTCTCAAGGGAGAAGTACAACCCCACCAAATCCCCCTCAAGTGTCAGGTCCACTACCTGCTCACACCATGGCTGGAACTAATCCTCTACCACCACCCCACATGCCATATTTGGCATCTCTCAACATTCGTGATTTGAGTAAACTCATGAATGATCCTATATTACATGACCACACATGGCCCAATATGCCTACCAAACTACCTTCAGATATTCCAAAATTTGAAGGAAAATTGGGGGAAGATCCCGCCAACCATGTCATGACCTTCTACTTATGGTTTTCTTCAAACAACATCAAGGATGACTCCATCCACTTAAGTTTATTTCAACGAACAGTCACCGATGCATCGACCAAATGGTATGTGGATGAAAAATCAGGGTCCCATGTGACTTTTGAATCCTTGGCCAATGTCTTTTTGGAATTTTTTCAACTACCATTTCATCATGACACTGGTTTAGAACTTCTCTCTGAGTGAAAACAAACCTCAGCTACTCATATTTCTGACCACATCCATGAATGGCGTTGATGATGTAGTTTATGTAAAGCATAAACCTCCAAAGAACAAGGCCTTGATTGGTTTCTAAAATCACTGATCTCTATACTTTCCAAATATGTGGAATCCACCTTCCCCCAATATAAAGAGGAAGCCATCAATAAGGCTCAATAGTTTGACCTCATTTATGCTCAGTCAGGTTACTTATATACATTATTACCTGATGCACCCAGACCTGTACCATTTGGCCAGGACAAATCTGTCATGTCTCACACTGCGAATGGGTTGATTGGTACCACAACACACCACAAACTGTACATCCAAACACCACCTATGTACAAAACACCCCAATATCCACCAACATATGGAGGGCCATATTATTACCCTCCTCCCCCTTACCAACAACCATATCCTATTACTCCCCCTCCACCCATGAGTGGACCCTTACCGACACCCATGATGTGCCTGACGTCTCAACCAAGCTCAGGTTCCCCTTCTACCTCCACATATAACCTGGGCATTAGTGAAATCACTTCACCTTCCTATGCGCCCTATGGATTGTTACTAAAAAATAATCTATATTTCCCATTTCTCGGTCCTCCATAGCCAGTTTCTCCTCCACATGGACAACCACACACCGATGTTAACTTTGTTCAACTCTCTCCCATTCAACCCTCTAATAATGCCAAGAAGAAAGGAAAAAAATGAAACAACAATAACCCAGGAACAGGGGGAAATAACCCCCAACAAAACCAACCTGCAGGGGGAAACCAGAATCAGGGTAACCAGAACCCCCAAAGGGACAATAACAACAAATTCCAAGGGAGGAATAACAACAACAAACTCTGGACGAACTTCCCTTGCGCTCTTTGCGGTGAGCATGGAAATTATACCCACCATTGCCCCCAAATTTATGAATTTAAACGGATGAAAGAATCCATGAACACGCTACATCCACTAACATCACTTGCCCCTTAGCAGGCCCCACAACAATATTTTCAACAACCACCCCCGACTGTGTTGAAAAACCCTATTCCAAACCAAGGTGTGATGAATACCTAACAAGAGGTACATCTTGCCCCACCACAAATGGGATAGTATCAAAACCCAGGGCCCATCCACCCTGGAAATCTAACGTATCGAAATATCCTCCTCACTAGCGAAGAATAAATTCTTCTGTAAACACGCGATTGTCAATACAATGCACCCCCTGAATCTACTCTCACCACTTCGAAAGAAGCTCTATCTACCATCGGAAAACCCTTGATGATTCCACACCCTAACACTGAGCACCCCATTTGTATCCCTCACATTTTGTTACAACGAAATGTCAACAACCCTCAGGCTAGCGAAGCACACAATTATAGTCTAGTCAATGACTTGGCGCAATCTCCTACAACCATGTCTGTATTGGAGGTCCTCCCCTATCCAAATCAACGAAAATCCTTACTTTCCGCCTTGGGGGTAGTCAACCCAGTTGATACTAGACTCATCACATGAAAGGTAGCTAGAGAGGTAGTGGGGGGGGCCCAAAGGACCCATAGTGATAATAGTGGAGGTCATTCAATGTAAGGTGGACTAGGTCCACTATATTATTAAATAAGGCCCACTATGGTAGTTAGATATAATAAATGTAAGAGGGCTTCTTAGAATGTTCTACTTCTAGAAGATTCCTCCTCTAGAATGTTCTTAGGTGATGGTAGCACTATATAAAGGGATTCAAGCAATGTAATGAGACATGAAGATAAATATTGTATTTGGAGTGGTAGCTCAATAGGAGGATGCTCCCTCGAAGAGGCAAGTGAACAGGAGAGGATCCCTTCCATAATAGGATCCATTGTGTGGTGTTGCCCTACCTCAAGGGTTTGATATAATAAAGTTGTGTTTTTATATATTGTTCTTCTATATCAGTTGTGGTGATTTTTTATTCAGTCTTTGGTTCTTAACAAGTGATATCAGAGCACTTTCCTTGGGCATACATTGTGGGCAAATATTTATTTTTTTTGCAGATTTTTTTTTTCGGAGAAAAAAAAAAAAGGGCCGCGACATTCTCTAAGTTTTCGGTATATTTCTGTGCAAAATTTGAAGAAAAGGGTTGTAGATATGATTTTATCTTATAAAAACACCCAAGTTCAAAAAAAAAATCATCCGAAACGGAGTCCAGGAAGTCAAGATATTGAAATTTTAAAATCTGCAATTGTTCAGGGTTTTTTCTGCGGACGGCGGCGCGATTTGTTTTTATTTATGTAGTAGTTGGAGGCCAAATTTTCTCAAATGAATTACATATCTGATTTCCTCTCACAATTTCACCCAATTTCAAAAAAAGAATCAGCCGAAATGGAGTCCGGAAAGTGAAGTTATGAGCATTTTAACTTCAACGGTTTTTTAGGGTTTTTTCAGAAAAAACCGCGATTTTTTGTTCTAACTTATTGTTCTATTTTTGGGGGTTTTTTCATGACGGCTACAGGACCGAAGGGTTCATAGGGTGCTCAGATGGCTATTTCTTCTCAAAACCTTAAAGAAATTATTGAATCATTCAAAGCCCAATTGTTTCACACATTGGATGCATTTGCACATGGCCTCACAGTCAGCTTCACAGATAGCCTCACAGACGGCCTCAATGATAGTTTTCATAGTATTCAAGATTCATTGAATAACATGCAGGAGATATTTCTTATGGAGGGTCTCAGGAATAAATATAATCAAGAAATATATTCTTGGTATGATTTTGAGGCAGATTGTGATGATTGGTATATGGATAGTTGTCATTTCTGGGATGACAACCACTTTCATATTTTATTTGATGACTCTACTCCACCTTCTGTAGAGAACATCAATGTCTCACATTAGGAGATAGTTACCAACGTTCAGTCTACATATTCTACAGTGGTATTATTCATTCCAGATTCTGCTACGACCCTTTTACACTATGTGGATGGATCTTCTTATTTGGATCCACATGATAGGTGTCAATCTTTGGAGCATAATTTGGAGTTGGTTATTGGGTTCCAAAATATTCCACGGGGAGTTCACATGAGCACTTGGACATGGGACTCGGGCTTACAATGGTGGTTGGACTACTTCAGCATGGTGGATTTCTTTTCTACATGGGACCTTGGTTCTTCAGTCTTCTTCAGCATTATGGTCCACAATTATCCATGGGACCCTGGTATATGGTTGTACATCAAGCGTTGAGGACAATGCTTTCATAAGGGGGATGGAATGTAAGGTAGCTAAAGTGGTAGTGCGGGGGGGGCCAAAGGACCCATAGTGATAATAGTGGAGGTCATTCAATGTAAGGTGGACTAGGTCCACTATATTATTAAATAAGGCCCACTATGGTAGTTAGATATAATAAATGGGTAATTAGATATAATAAATGTAAGAGGACTTCTTAGAAGGTTCTACTTCTAGAAGATTCCTCCTCTAGGATGTTCTTAGGTGATGGTAGCACTATATAAAGGGATTCAAGCAATGTAATGAGACATGAAGATAAATATTGTATTTGGAGCGGTATCTCAATAGGAGGATGCCCCCTCGAAGAGGCAAGTGAACAGGAGAGGATCTCTTCCATAATAGGATCCATTGTATGTTGTTGCCCTACCTCAAGGGTTTGATATAATAAAGTTGTGTTTTTCTATATTGCTCTTCTATATCAGTTGTGGAGATTTTGTATTCAGTCTTTGGTTCTTAACATCACATTTGATCTAGATAGTGGAGAACCTTGTCTCCCTACTCTGGTAGCTTTCCAGATACCAGTTAAGATTCAAAACATCACGGTTCATCGGTGTATCATTGATGAAGGTGCATCCGCATGCATCATTTCCAAAACTATATGGAAGAAACTGGGCTCTCCTAAGCTAGTATCTTCCGCCATCACTTTAAGAGCCTATGATGGTCGACCATCCTCCCCTTAAGGGCTCTTTCAAAATGTCCCTGTCAAACTTGGAGGCAAAACAATTCTCATTGACATTGATGTTATCGATGCCTCGGTCAATTACAATATCTTGTTTATAAGTAACTACATGTACGCTATGAAGGAAGTGGCCTCTTCTATGTTTCGAATGATGATGTTCCCCCACAATGGGAAAATCGTCACCATCGACCAAATTACACATTATGAGTTGAACCATTCCTCCAACATTGATAACATCTTGCCTCTTGTCCACACTAGTTTTGATGCTTATTCACTCATTGACATGGGCCCCGAAATTTTCAAGTACCCATCCTTGTTGGGGGCATACCATGGAGCACCACCTCTCATACAACCTTTATCACAAGTGTGTGTTGTATATTCTAATGGAACTAACATCAGAGACACCATCCCTCCCACTGAGGCCTCTCCTCACCTCGACGTCCCACCATTTGAAGAAATTTTACCTCAGGGTTTCCATGAGAACCCTACTACACCACTTATCCTTGATTTCCCCCTCCTCCAGGGGAAAATCTCAGTTTGGGAGATAATCCCCCAAGCCATCACTCAAATCCCCTTCTTATACCCTCCACCGGGAGTACAAGCCTTTCAGGTAACCGCAACGCTTACCCTTCCCAACATGGTACTCCCCATCCATGTATGGTATCTACACCCACCCGCGATGGTTCCTCAAACATCTCTCCCTCCTCAGTCAAAGGGAATCTCGATGCAGATTCCAGTACTAACTCCGGCTATGCCACCCTCACCCCCAATTGTTAGCACCACTGCCACAACTAGGGGCAGATGGAAGAAAAAAAATCCCACCGCTCCACTTCCTCCCCAATTTCAACCTCCTTGCACACTCTGTGAAAGAGAGGGACACCCCACTAATAGATGTCCTTCTCTTCCCAAGTTACACAATCTGATACAACTTCCTCAAGCAACCACATCGCTCGTCGCTTCACCAAGAACATCTAGTACTACAACAATGTCCCCCACTACAGGTAGTAAAGGGATGCGAACCAAATTCTCTTGCACCATCTGTTTAGAATATGGCCACTACACTCATCATTGCCCAGCTCTACCTCAGTTTCGCCAAACACTAACAATAGTATGCCAAACCTTTCAGCAAGAGCCCTCTCCACCACCACTTTTGGGTACCCACGTCACTGACATCCATTATGTCTCTACCTCAGTCCTCGAATGGATGAGGTTCCCGTTCACATAACAATGTCCTTTGATCCTTGAATATAGGCATCGTCAATTAACCATCATTCAAAATCATTCGACCACCTTACCTCATGTGATGCAAGTTACTCCCCCTATATCTTATCCAGATACTGTCCATATATCCTCCTTCGAACCTGAGTCACTTCCCACCCCTCCATGGTTCATGGATATACTGTCTAAGAATATTCCCCCAAATCCTCCCAATTCTTCGGTTCATTTCCCATAGGAAATATTACCCCCTACCACAGTTTATCCCCCACAGTTTCTAGACATTTGGTTTATGTCAAGTGAGCCATCACAACATGGTTATGATGTCCCCTCTACATCTTCGCCACTTGAGGACAATCACACTGTGACAATCACTCATGTCACCTCCATGGATCCCCTGTATTCTCACATTTTTCACTGCGACGAAGATATCTTGGAGGAACTCACTACCACCGATTTCCCATGGAATGTGCTCCATCACCGAGCACTTTTTCTCTCACAGGACACCTTTTACCTTCCTAGACAAGCCTCCATATGCGCAATCGAAAGAAAGGATTTTATTCTGTCAGGGCATATATATTGGTTCAACAACCCTATCCCTGCCCCGGATTCTTTTGAGGAAGGAAACATGGCCAACATTTCCCCCACTATCAAAATCGACATTTCCATCAAACCAGGAATCATAGAGGAAATCACCATTGGTGCCACATGCTCCCCTGAGGAACTCACAACTTACAAAGCTCTCTTTCAGGAATATCAAGATATTTTTTCCTGGTCATATACAGAGATTCCCAGCCTCGATCCTTCTATAGTCGAACATCGCATCGATACATGGCCATATGTTTCCCCAGTTCGTCAAAAACAACGTCCACTTCACCCATCCAAATCTATGTCTATCAAAGATTAAATTGACAAGTTACGCGTCCCAGGGTTCATATACCCCATTTCATATATCTCATGGGTTTCCAACCCCATCCTCGTTAACAAAAAATAGGGCACTATTCGTGTCTGCACCGAATTTTGTGATCTCAACCATGCTTGTCCCAAAGACAACTTTCCAACCCCTTTCATCGACCAAATTATCGATGACTGTTCCAACCACGAGGCATTTTCCTTCATGGATGGGTTCTATGGCTACAATCAAATCCAAATCCATCCAGCAGATTAGTATAAAACCTCTTTTTCTACCCCATGGGATACTTGTGCTTATCATGTCATGCCTTTTGGGCTCAAAAACGTAGGTGCTACATTCCAACAGGTCATGACTTATGCTTTCCATGATCTTGCTCATATCATCCTCGCTTATTTGGATGACCTCACTGCTCGATCCAAGAAACAAAATCAACATTTAGAGGACTTATGAGTTGTCTTTCAATGATGTTTCCCAACACGGTATCACAGTGGACCCACTTAAGGTTCAAGCTATCACATAAATTCCACCACCTAGGAATTTGTGCCAACTGCAGAGCCTACAAGACAAAGCCAACTTTTTATGACGCTTTGTCCCAAATTACGCCACCCGCACACACGACTTCCTTCTCTTACTATGTCATGATATCCCATTTCTATAGGATGAACATGCTCAACCCACTTTTGATGATTTAAAAGCGGCCCTATCCAATGCCCCTTTTATTAGTCCTCTAAACTATAATCGTGATTACATCCTCTACTTATATACCTCAGCCATCTTAGTAGAAGGAGTCCTCGTCCAACTAGGGGATGATGGGCGGGAACATGTGATTTACTACATCAGTAAAAATATTTCAGGACCACCCCTAAAATACAATCATGATGAGAAACTATCCCTCGCAGTTCAAAAACTGTGTCACTATATCCTGCTTCGCACTACCAAATTCGTAGCAGATTCTAACCCCATGCAGTACTTGCTTAGTCAATGATAGATTAATGGAAAATTTGTCTGATGGATCATCATACTTCAGGAATACAAACTAAAGTTATCAACTCCCAAAATAAATAAAGCACTTGTTCTCGCCGAACTCATCATAGCGTTTCCCTTAGACACTAAAGGTTCACTCGTCAATACATATTTTCCCAACGAAAACCTCCTCTTCATCCCCTAGGATGATCCCTGGTATGGCGACCTTCTCCTCTACCTTCGTACACAGAAGTTTGGGTCTCATCTCTCTCGAGATGATCATCGACGGATTTGCCATCATGCCCCTCAGTACCTCCTCATCAGTGACGTCTTGTACCGACTTGGGGTCGACACTATACTCCACCTATGTCTAACCATTGATGAAGCAGACAGAGTCTTGAACGATTTGCATAGCGACGCTTGTGGTGGCCAAATCTTAGGTATTTCCACAACCCAAAAAATCATTCAAGCAAGATACTTATGGCCCACATTGTTTCATGATTGCATCCACGTTGTCAAGCGATGCGAAAAATGCTAGCTCTATGCAAACAAAGCATGAGCGCCATCCACTCTTCTACATCCAGTCATCACCGTCGGCCCCTTATGAAAATGGGGCATAGAATTCATGACTCTCAATCCTCTATCTAATAATGGAAACAAGTACATCGTCGTGGCAGTCGATTACTTTACCAAATGGGCTGAAGCCATGCCTACCTTCAACAATACCGCTAACACAACAATGTGTTTCTTCTTCAACCACGTAATTACTCGTGTCAGAATTCCACTACAATTAATCTTCGATCATGGTAAACAATTTGAGAATGAAATCTTCATAGAACTCTAATCAAAGTTAGGCTTCTCCCATGATTTTTCCTCCCCATACTACCCCCAGTCCAATGGATAGGTCGAGGTTGTTAACAAAATCCTCAAAACCATGCTACAATGTACTGTCAACAAAAATAATACCAACTGGCATCATATGTTGTTTTTAGCACTATGGGCTTATCACACAGTAGTCAAAACTGCCACCGGTTTTACACTGTTTCATCTCTTCCATGGGATAAAGGCCACCCTCCCCATCAAGTGTGAAATTCCCACGTTGCACACCTCCATTGAGCTATTACCTGACACTTCTCCAATGGAGCGGTGCTTGCTGAACTTAGAGTCGTTGGATGAAGATTGTCAGTCTTAATTATAGAACAATGAGGCAACTAAAAAATGGTACAAATCCACCTTTGACCGCCATGTAAACCTTCGCTCATTTAACGAAGGAGATCTCATGCTAGCCTATGATATCTCTCATGATACTCTCAGTCATGGGAAATTCGAGTCATTATGGCATGGACCCTACATTGTCCAACACTGCCTCACTAAAGGTGCATACATCCTGGCCTCTCTAGAAGGTTATCCTCTCAAAGAACTCGTCAACGGGTTGTACTCAAAGAAGTTTTACGCATGAGCATAGTCACTCTACCCTAGGATTTTCTTTGCACACAGATGTATAGTTTTTAGTTTTCTTTTTTCACCTCCACTCCTCATGTCTGATTCACTAGTGGTCTGACATTAATGAATCTGCCCCATCATCCTGGCATGCAACATTAGCCCCTAGGCAAAAAAGTTCCCATCTAGGACTCTCTCTACAATCCTTAGCTGACCACCAATGATTCGCTGAGTAGCCAAGGATCCATAGATCCTCACAACCATGGCCACGATGCACTGATGAAAGAGATCATCCATCGCCTCAATATGGATAACCGAACCTGACATTGGGTTTGGCTCCGAGCATTAGCATCTTTCCAAGTCTATCAGTCTCACATCTCTTGACAGCTGGGGGTTAGCAGGCAAGGCCAATCCCCGGAAGGGGAGCCCCATCAAAAAATATACATCCTCAACAACTGAGAGTGTCAGCTACTGACCCCTAACAATGAAGCACTGCATCTCAATGCTCCACATCGATATCAAATACTTAAGCAGGTACTTCTGCGACCGTATCAGTGGGAAATCAAGGAACTTGATCAACCCACAGGCTGCTGAGTGTCTTTGAACACCAGGATCCTCTCTCACTGCCTCTTGGAGGCGCTCCCAGTATCGATCCCTCCAGTGGACTGGCATGATGACTCTCCTATCACATGCTGATCATTTTCATCCACATACAAACACTTGTTCACCACTCATCATTCATCAAAAATATAAAAAAAAACAAACTTTCAACACCCCTTAGCTTTGCCTCCATCGCACGGCTTACACCCCCACATGTGCGCCTGTTCTTTGCACAGTTGCACATTAATGCGTAGCTATTAGGGAAACAGTTTTGCATCAATGCACAACTGTCATGCCCACAGGTGCACACATGTTCTCTACATAGCTGCGCACTGATGCACAATTGTATGAGAAACAGATGCGCACAATGTGTAGCTGTAATTCTAACTGGCGTGCATCTCATGCGTGCCTATTTTTCCCTCCCATGTGCCCCTATGCATGGTTGTGTCCAACACAGCCGCACATTATGCATGGTAAATGGAAGTATACCCACAGATTTCGGCACATGTATCCTTCCTTCTCCTATGCATCCATGGGCCCACCCCTAAAACTACCCTAGTACGTCCATCCATATGATCCCTACCCAGAAAACTAGCAAATATATATTGTGCAGGAGGATGAGACCACTAACTTGACTCTCGCAACTCTTGGATTAGTCAACTCGAGCTCTCGTAATATTTGAAACTCCTCAAAATAATCTCGTCAATTCACTATAGAAGTGGGTACAAATGAGGTGGCATTGTGGGCCCAACAACCATATATAGTCCCTTTTGCCAAAATTCCACATTCAGTTATAGGAGCCCAGAATCTATGTTTCCCAATCCGTCTTCAGCCATGAGTAGGGATGATTTTAAGGATGGAAATTTATTTTAAAATGTAGAAACCTTAGCGAATCTTACTAATCCTTCATATACCAACTATAAATGTTTGGATATATTTTTGTAAAAATATTCAAATTTCTAAGGATTTTATATAGTTTGTATAACATTTTGGCGATTTTTAAGGTAAAATAATTTTATCATATAAAATTTGGGCGAATCATTTTTAGAATAGCGAATCTTTTTTTGGGAAAACCATGGAAAATTAGGCCATGAGCAAAATTTATCCCCTAAAATCATCCATGGCCACGAGATCAGGGTCCCGCCATCTACATAGTCACATTCCCCAGGTCACCATCTTCCCTCGGCCCCAGGGGAGTGTTTTTCTCACATCACGCCTAGGTACGCATGCTGATGTTCAAAATTATCAAATAATTGTTATATGTTCTTTATCATCAAATATTGTTCACGTCGGTTATTTGATTTTAATGTGTGCAGGTGCTTGGTCATCAAAAACCAGCGCAACTCCTTCAGGTATATGATCGACAGTAGCATGTAGTCATTCCGTCTGAATACCAATTTCATCTCCCAGTTACACCCTCCGACGTTCACCTTTAGGGTCCCTACATCCGGCTCTGTAGTACTATCACCTCTACTGCATTTTGGTACTGTCACCCGATAGCACTCTCCCCCACATGAGTTGCCCCATTCATAGTTCCCCTTGGTACTTTGACACTCATGCTGCTTTCATCCCCTAAGGATGGGAGTCTTGTTAGTCTTATGAACTTCCGAGAGTCAGCCACATGTTTCTTCTCATCATTTTGCTAGCTTTCCCAATAGACTCCCAGGTTATCTCATCTTGGTTCTATTTAACTGCACCTCCTCAATATCATTAACCCTCCATTTCATACACAATTAGTTTGCCCATCTGTTGATTTCCCTCCATTAATTTACCTCATACAGAAACCCACCCATGGGGCCCCCACCCTCCACCAGTTCTCCATGCCACTTGAGCCCTCACAAGCCAAACCATCTCGCACTAGGGCACCCGTTTCTATATTTGTACATTCATCCCAAATTATTCTTTATTTATTTGGTAATTTTAAAAAGACTTTATTTCCAGCATTTACTTATCATTTTGTCGTCACCCTTGATGACCTTCTTTTTCCAGAAATGAAACCCATGTAGCCCTTGGTTGGGGCATCCACTCTCCTTTTCTCATTCTGGCATCGTTCATAAACCCTAAGTATCCCACAGTCAATGTACCCCTGATCTTTGAGTTTGTCCACCTTGTCACGCCTTTGGCACCATTTAACCCCATGTCTAGTCCTCCCCTTGACACTAGATATAGTTTTACGATTTCTACCAATCATCCTTCAAAACATACCCCCAACCAAGGGTAGTCTTGAGTCTCACCGCATCTTGAATTTGTTCGTGTTCCCTCTCAGTTCCTAATTTTATCTCATGGATTTCATGAATCCCTTTTCTTCTTGGAGTCGTGTCTCCTTTTCTATCGACATAAGCACGATTTCCAGAAGGGCGACAATATATTGACTCTCATTACCTTTAGAATGAGGTGTCTTAGATGACAGGGAGAGAACCATCATTGCTCTCTGATTTCATTGGCCCCCATAACATTCGACTTTAGAAAAATCTCATGTTACGGTGGGTCTTACTATGCAACTATTGCAGTTGTTTTATACCAGTCGAAGACCTCTGAATTTGTTAGGCCATCAATGCCCATGAGTCATCGACACTTCTTACATGCATCCTTGCCTCTTTTCAGAGTATGTTCACCATTAGAATTGTCATCTTCCATTATCAAACTGCCCCAGAGGGTGCTGCAATTATCTACATCATCATACAACTTCAGTTACTATCTTACATTTTGAGTTACATGAAATGAGCATGGGGCATGCCTGCCTTATTTGTATACATCTTTTTTTTTGTCCCTAGAGAAAGGTTTGGGTCCCACAGTTTCCCCTCTCCTTCTGACGGATCACTCTTGTAGTTCCTCTCAACACTCTTCATTACAATGACACTCTCAGTAGAAGAAACATTGATGTATTTCTTCTATACGTATGCTCCTAACCTCACACATCAGAGGGCATATGTTATCACTAAAATTTCATCTGCAACATTGCACTCAAATGCTTACAGAAATACAACAATGCCAAACAACTATCAGTTCACCTACAACACCAAAATGCATTTCCAAAAGGCAAAAACTATACAATTGGACAAAAATTGACATGAACAAACTCACTAAAGGAAGCGCATGCACTGTGTGCAGGCCAAATAAGCCTGTGGAGCACACAATGAGCCATATGCGTGACTGTGTACGAGAAATCCACAAATGCTTGTGAACGACCCATTTATGGTTCTTATCGGCCCCTCAACAACTTATGGACCAACTCCCAACTTGATTTGACCTTCAGATCTGAGCTGAATCCGAATGGGGGGTTGGTCAAGGACCAAAGGGTGCCCTAAAGGTCCCCTTGTTCACACTAAGAACCAGTTGAATATTTCCTTGAATAAATGATATAAATGGAGGCCATGGGTGCACTAAGAAATTAATATTTTCATAGTATTGTTATGCTGCCCCAATCCTCCCTTGAGAATCCTCTTTTCTCCTTAGAGAATTCTAGCAACATTCCAATAGGCCATTCCACTCACCTCTTGAGGGAATAGGCATTGATTTTTTCATTATTTGTTTTCTTTTCTACCATTGTAAGAAGAGATCTCCATTAGGGAACTCAAGATCCCTCCTAAGGAGGAAGAGGGGACTCATAAGTCCCTATTTTTCTCTACGGTGTTTTTCCAACTAATATAGTTATCCATTGGTGGCATAATCTTGGTCATTGGTTGATTTCTTTTGGTTTTAAGTTTCTTATGCATTCTAGTTTTATTTCTTTATTTGTTTTAGTTTATTTAGTTGTTTATTTCATGTGCTTGGTTTGTTTAAACTCATGCATTAACCTCTGTCTTATCTAGCAAGCCCAACTAGGCATGCAAGTGCCCTTGTTTTGCTCACCCAAGTGACGAAATAGACACAACAATATACATGATCTTATACATCCATGTACTAAATAAGATGAAGAAGAAGCTAATTTTGAGATACAAAGTATCTCATATGGAGATTGATTATAAGGACAAGAAGGCTCCAAATATGATCGAACATTAGAATATAACTCAGAATAGACTTGGTCAATGGATAATGAAGCCACCTTGATAGGAAGCATAATTCCTTTGAAGTATGACTGAAATTTTCATATTAAGACTTGGTATTCAACACGAAGTATATCCTATAGAGACTATGAAGTCTTTGTAGACTCAGAAGAAATAAAGACTCTGTGTAAGCATGATATTAGAAAGGATTAGATGGGAAAAAGAGACACCTTCCAGGACTGGCAGACATATGCCATGAGTTGAGAATACTAGATCATAGCTTCAGATATCTCTAGGAGACATGAAATGTCCTGATAATATTCCCTTGTTTCAATGACAGAGGAGGAAGCTTGTCAGAATGATTGGGATATGGATTTTTCCTTGAGACGAGAAGGCAAGTCAGTGGTGACTTCCAATATTCATCTAGTAGATCAAGCATGTTGCAGATAACAACATAAAGATGTACAAATCCTGATTTGTATCTAGAGGATTCGCCCAACAAGAGGGAGAAGACTATGACGAGACACTTGCTCCAGTAATCAAAAGAAGTATATATAGAACAAACATGATTCATTAAAAGAAGCCAACACAATATGATATTCAGAGGGAGCAGGTATGATAAATATTGTATTTGAGATTGAGTTATCTCCAGTGACAGTTGATGCAGTACATGATTCTGGCCATGGAGACATGACTACAATAGAAGATTGAGTTACCTCCAGAGAAAGAAGATAAGTTACCCTCAATATCAATTATTGAGCCACTCTCAGTTTTAGATGAAGTTGTTGTCATGATAGAGTAGAGGAGTTACTCTCAGATTTCATCATCCATAGTGGGAATGGATCATTCATTATCAGCTTCAGAGCAGCTTCAGGTGAAGATTCCTAGTCCCAGAGGAA
Source organism: Picea engelmannii (assembly GCA_009831015.1). Classification (NCBI taxonomy): domain Eukaryota; kingdom Viridiplantae; phylum Streptophyta; class Pinopsida; order Pinales; family Pinaceae; genus Picea; species Picea engelmannii. The sequence goes on along the minus strand of ML780367.1, from coordinate 1,063,883 downwards.
CAATTGAAGAGAGAGTAGAGGACATACTCTCAGGTAGTGAGACAGATAATACTTTGCAGAAATCACATATAACCAACACATGATTATGCATATTGAGTTGTAGTTGAGAAAGTGTAGCAGGTTGGTACAATGTGATGTGAAAAATTGGTTTCAAAGTAGAGGACATGAAGACTCATGTTCACAAGTTGAAGCAAGATTCAAGAGCTTGGTATGGAAGGATTGATATTTTTCTGATGAGCTTGGGATTTACCAAGAGTAAAGTTGATTCTAATATGTACTTCAAGGTTATGAATGATGAGCCAGTTGTATTGCTACTGTATATGGATGACTTATTCTTGACATGAGAATAAAATATCATCATAGATTGCAAAAGGAAGCTCACTAAATAATTTGAGATGAAATACCTAGGCCCGATGTAGTATTTCTTAGGACTTGAAGTTTGGAAGATCCCAGAGAAGATGTTTCTTAACCAAGAGAAGTATGCAATTGAAATACTGAAGTTGTTTGACATGTTGGAATGTAAAGCCATGGCCACACCCATGGATATGACTTTGAAGCTCCTGGATGATACCTCGTCAAAGTTCGTTGATGTTAATTTATACAGACAAATTATTGGTTTGTTGATGTATCTAACAAATACCAGGCCATATATATGCTTTTCTATGAACACCTTGAGTCGGTATTTGGTGGAGCCTAGACGTGTTCACCTTCTAGTTGAAAAGTGTGTGATGAGATACATTAAGGGTACATTGGATTATGGTATCTTTTATACTATAGATCATGACTTCATATTGTATGGATGTATTGATTCAGATTGGGCTGGAAGTGATTCAAAAATAAAAGGCACTTCGGGATGTTGTTTTAGTTTGGGGTTAGCCATGACTTCGTGGAAAAGTAGGAAGCAATCCAGTATTTCTCTCAGTATGGCAGAAGTAGAGTACATTGTACCATGTTCCGCTAGTTGTGAAGCCATATGGATTTGAAAGTTGCTAACATGTCTGTTCGATCTAGAGATGGAATATACCATGATTCTATGTGATAACCAAAGTTGCATAAAGATAATAGAGAATCCAACGTTCCATGATAAGATGAAGCACATAGAGATTTGGTATCACTACATTCCTGACATGGTGTAGAAGGGAGTTTTAAAGCTCCAATATGTTGGCATATATGAGCAGGTTTCAAATGTGTTGACTAAGCCAAAGTCTCGTGTGAAGTTTGAGTACTTACGAAATAAGCTTGGTGTAGTCCGAAAGGACCTCCCTCGAAAGGGGGAGTGATGTTGATGATACTATTGTATCCTAACCAAGAGCGAGTAGCTCAGTTAGGATTTTATATCCTAGGGGACTGATCATCCTTGGGTAGATCCTAAAGGTCTAGTAAGGATGGTCTGTCAGAGTACCTATGCATGTATATGCCAGCTATGGCCAGTAGTGGTAGCTCAGTTAGGATTTTATATCCTAGGGAATCTTATGATTCCTGGGCATATCCAAAATTTCTAGTAAGGATGGTCTGTTAGAGTACCACGTGGTAGCTTGTTAGGATTTTATATCCTAGGGAATATTATGATTCTTGGGAAGATCTCGAAGGTCCGGTAAGGACGGTCTATCAGAGTACCACAGATGTTGTTGTTGATGCACTTACCTTATTCTATTTCCACATATTGATGTTGATGTTCCAACTTCGTGTTGATGATGTTGATATTCCAGCTTCATGTTGTTAATGATGTTGTTGTTCCATCTTCATGTTGTTGTTGTTGATGATGTTACTCCATCTCCGCGTTGCAGATGATGATAATGTTCTTTTCTACTGATTTTGACGATGTGAAAAAATTATGATGACCTATAGATAAGACCGAAAATGTTCCCTATGTTGATGATGATGTTCCCTCCTCTTGATGATGTATTGAGTCCAATCGGCTGTTATTAATATTGTCAGTGGAATACCCTTCTTGTTAAGGGGGAGTGTTGAATTATTGTAACTTAGAAGAATATTCTACTTATATTTGAGTCATTATTGTATAGATCAAATCCCATTTTGTGGATTGATCAAGTCGGGCCTTGTATAATATCAAGTCCCCTTTTTTGAATTGATCGACATGTATTTGTATGGTGGTATTTGTAAAGTTGGCCCCTAGTAATTGTAAAGTGGTTTTAGCCACTTCTAGGAGAAGTCAGATCCACCAAGTGACGATTCACAACCATAGCACCACCTCATAACTTGTATTTATATGTGAAGATGGTGTCTCATTTGATCACACTCATCACACTAGCTCTGTAGTGCACAATTCTTGGAGGAGTAGCTGCTCCAACTGGGGGTGATGTCAAGGAGGGTTCTTGGTATATATCTTGGTATTTATTGGTTAAGTGGTGCACTAATCTTCATAGTGAAGTGAATGAATAGAGGAGGATTTTATTTTCATTCTTTGGTCTATCTACATTGAAGAAGTTTTTCTAGGTTTTATCCCCCATGAGGGTTTCCCAAGATAATCTGCATGTCTCTATTTTTTTTGTGATTGCCTCTCTTTCAGTGATCTTATTTATGTAAATAATGTAATATCCCTAGGCTGCGCCCAATTGTAATATAGATGAAAATGTACTTAAGTTGGTGAGTTGTTTTGATATCATGTTGTATACACATTCCATGGCATAGTGCGTGCATGTACTGCACAGTGCAATGATGAAGTGTGCACATTCCAGGATATCGCGTGCAGCATATTAAGTGCACGTGATTGTGAGGCCAACGAGCCTTTGTGTATATGTTATGTTTTAGAGGCTGGTGATCCAGTTATTATAAGCTAGGATGCTTATGTTTTGATTAGGACAGAGAGCCTAGATCTTAAAGGCCAATGCGCCTATTTTGTATATGTCTCATATTTAATATAAAATACGTCACTGCGCGCAGACCGGCCATGATAAAAGAGATGGGGGACTAAACTCCACTGGTTAGGGAAAGGGAGGGGATAAGTTAAGGAAGGGGGCTAAGCTAGGGAGCTTAAGTCAAAAAGGAATATTATATTTATATTTCTTTAATCATAAAGTATGGATAATTATTTATCCTAAGTTCTAAAGTTGGGTACAAGTGGGCCAAAGTAGCTCCCAACATGACAAGTGTCAATTTGGGGACATGCATACATATTTTTGGGACATAGTTCATTTCCTATAATCTTTTCCATCATTCTTCCCATGATTCCTCCCATCATTCAGTGATCCAGTCAATCATCCATGAGCATGAACACACCCATTGAGTTATCCTTTGTATCTTCATGACTATACTGGAACCCGTATCCATAGCCATTTTGTGTTGGTGTATCTGGTTAGCTTGGTAGCTGGACTGAAGAAGCAGGTTGTCAGGACCGTGAGAAATTCTCTGGGTGAGAGAATTGTTGGGGATTGATTTCTTGAAGGTGATGAACTACAACTGCAGGGCTCTGAGACTTCCTGTCCGACCTGTTACTGAAGCCCTGGAAGGGAAGTGGGGCAGTTGAGGAACTCTTGAGCAGAGAAGGGGACCACTTCCTCGGGTGGGACATGCATGTGAGGAATGAGGGACTGTAGGTTGTTAGTTGAGTGAGCACCTGAGACAGAGTCTTCCTTGTTGTCCATGAGCCTTTAGCCTAGTTAGGAATCCCTTTACCCGGGTGGAGTTTAGTCCCAGCTCGGGGGTGACTCACTGTTGAGAGTGATGAACAGTGTGGTCTAAGGTTGGGAGGTTCATGGAAGGTTTGCACGCATTTGGTGACATTCTTACCAAGATAAGTGCCAATTGGTTGATAAATTTACATGTTGCATTGTTATTTACGTTCTTATATTTATGGGTTTATCTTATGTGTGTTTATAACTGTCTAAATGTTATGGGTATTTCCTGTATATGATGCATGTCTATGTTTACTATTATTTCAGTGTGAATTCGTGCATTTACGTAATGTATTTGTCTATTTACATTTTATATATAACTCTTCCGCAAGAGTTATGTGCATATGTATTTTAAATGCATGCAGTTAGAAAAAACAGGTGGCATAGCCCAGTTGGTTGCTGGGTATGTTACAATATGTTCCACAGAGAGGACAAGAGTGTTCTCTGGCATAGCGTGGCTCAACATGGATGGTCAGGGACGTTACAACTAATGTGCTAAATGATTGTAATAATAAACAAGAACTGTAACTTCTAGTTGTTTAAGTAAAACTTCAACATGAGTCACTTGAACCCACTGACATGACCCCACCCTCCGACCCTCCTGAAATTGAATCGATCATTTCCCTGAATTCTCTCACTGGGTACTCTGCTCCCCAAAACCTCGAGATAATTGGTTGCATTAAGCAACGGAAGGTCATCATCCTTGTTGACAATGGAAGCACCCATAATTTTATTTGTCACCTTATTGTTGAAGAAACTAATTTCTATATATGTGTCGTCAATAATTTTCAAAACATGATTGCCAATGGAGGGTCCATGAAATGTGGGGGGCATTGTGAAAATGTGCATCTCCAAATTGGTCAGTACCACATGAAATATCATATATTTTCAATCGACATGGGCAGTTGTGACATTGTGTTGGGTGCAGAATGGATAAGGACTATGGGTCCCATTCTCATGGATTTTAAGGAATTAACCATGCAATTCAACCAAGAGGGCCAAAAATATAAGTTCCAAGGCATCACCATCAGTTCCCCATAGATCATCAGTTCCCATCGCATGGAAAATCTCCTCAAAAAAGGTCATTCTAGCATTATTTCACAACTCCATGCCATTCACGCCACAGAGACATCCTCTGTGTCACAGGACCTCCAATCCATCCTCTCCAAACATCAAGTTGTTTTTTCCACTCCCCAGGGACTTCCTCCTTCCCATGGTGTTCATGATCATTCCATTCCCCTTGTCCTCGAAATCCTTCCTCCCAATGTTCATCCCTATCATCATCCCTTTTCCCAATAAAATGAAATTGAAAAAATTGTTCAAGAATTTCTCACCGCATGTGTTATCCGTCCTAGTACGAGACCCTACTCTTCTCTTGTGGTCATGGTCCTTAAGAAAGAAGGCTCTTGGTGCATGTGTCCTAACTTCCACGCTCTTAAAAAAACTTACCATCAAAGGAAAATTTCCCATTCTTGTCATTGATGACCTCTTGGAAGAATTGAGTGGTGCCCAATTCCTTACTAAATTTGATCTTCATTCTGGCTACCACCAGATAAGTATGAGCGAGGCAGGAATTCCTAAGACTGCATTTCAAAATCATGAGGGCCATTATGAGATTTTGGACATGCGCTTTGTCTGCTCCCTCCATTTTCCAAAGCCTCGTGAATCATGCATTCCATCCTTTTCTCCATTATTTTGTTTTAGTTTTCTTTGATGATATCCTCATCTATAGTAAGACCTGGACAACCCATCTTGCTCATGTGAATTGAGTTCTACATCTACTTTCTCAGCACCAAATTTTCCTCAAACAATCTAAATGCTCTTTTGTCGCCTCAGAAGTCGATTACTTGGGTCATATTGTTGGCAAGGTAGGTGTCAGGGTGGATCCTAAAAATATTGAAGCTATGTAGGATTGACCTCACCCAAAGACACTCAAAATATTGCATGGATTTATGGGTTTAACATACTATTATTGCAATCTTGTTAAGAATTATGGAAAGATTGTGGCACCTCTCACTGCTCTCCTTAAAAAGAATTCTTTCACATGGAATCCCACAGCTGATAAGGCTTTTCAAACCTTGAAGGCAGCCATGTACACCACTCCAGTCCTAGCCCTTCCTGATTTCACAAAGACCTTTGTCCTGGAATGTGATGCTTTTGGGAGAGGAATTGGAGCATTCCTTATACAAGATGGTCAGCCTTTGTCCTTTACCAACAAACAACTATCATAGCAACATTTGGGCCAATCAATCTATGAAAAGGAAATGTTGTTTATTCTACATGCAGTGGATCTTTGGCACCCTTATCTATTGGGGAAATTCTTCCAAATTAAAACAAATCATCAAAGACTCAAGTATTTTTTGGAGCACCCTTCCTCCCTGGAGAAACAAAAATGGGTGACTAAGCTCTTTGGATATGATTATGAGATCATTTACAAGAACGACAAAGACAATGTGGTTGTTGATGCACTTTCAAGAAAATATGAAGATGAAGGGTCCCTTTTTTCCCTCTCTTTCATTGTACTAGATTGGCTCCAAGTTGTTCACCAGGAATGGCTACAAGATCCCCAAATTTCACATATGATCCAACAATTGCAGGCCAATTCTCCAGTTTCCCCAGGGTACTCTTGGCATAATGATGAGATTCACTACAAAGGATGTTTGTATTTAAGTAAACAGTCGCAACTTAAATCCACGATACTCTTTGAGCTTCATGTTACACCTACAACTGGGCACTTAGGGTTTACCAAAACCTATGACCAGGTCAAACGCTCTTTTTTCTGGGATGGTATGAAATAGGACGTTCACAATTTTGTGGCAGAATGTGATGTTTGTCAACAAAACAAGGGAAAATCATTTAAAGCTCTTGGAACACTACAACCGCTTCCAATTCCACCTTCTATTTGGAGGGATATCTCTATGAATTTTATTGTGGGATTACCTAAATTGGGTAATAAATAAGTTATCATGGTGGCCGTTGATCGTCTTTCCAAGTATGCTCATTTATGTTCTCTTCAACATCCATTTACCACCTCCACTATGGATCAAATTTTCATGGATTAGGTCTTCAAGATTCATGGCATGCCTCATTCTATTATTTTTTATCGAGACCCCACTTTCACCAGCAATTTTTGGCAAGAACTATTCAAGATATAGTGCACCCAATTGCATCTCAAAACAACTTATCATCCCCAGACTGATGGTCAAAATGAAGTTGTCAACAAGTGTTTGGAAACATATTTGAGGTGTTTTTTCATAGAAAAGGAAAAATAAGTGGGCTCAATGGTTACCAATAGTTGAATGGTGGTACAACAATTCTTACCATATAGGTACCTGCATGACTCCTTTTGAAGCAATATATGTACAAAATACACCTTCATTTCTCTCATACCTACTAGGTTTCTCGAAGATCCAAGCGGTTGAAAAAATGATTACACTTCGAGATGCTATTCTCTGTACTTGCAAAGAGAATTTGGTCATGGCCCAAAATCGCATGAAGCAATAGGTAGATCGAGGTCTCTCGGAATGCCAATTTTTTGAAGGAGACCAAGTGTTTCTTGGACTACAACCTTATAAGAAAACTTCCCTCAAGGTTGACCATTGTCAGAAACTGGTGCCCAAATTTTATGTTCCTTATACCGTTCTCAAGCATCTGGGATAGGTGGCCTATTAGTTAGCTTTTCCTAGTTAGTACCAAACTCAAACCAACCTTCCCGAGTTGGATAAATAAGGCTCCATATGGTTGCAACCACAAGAATTTTTGGACCAGCGTGAGCATTGTCTACGTCAACACACCATCAAGGAAGTGTTAATCCAGTGGAAAGATATAACTCCAGCAGATGCCAGTTGGGAACCATCTACCATTCTGCAACAATTTACTCATCCTAAGCCTTGAATACAATATTGTTTTTAAGGGGGGGGGACATGTTAGGGACATAACCTCCCTAACCCATCACATAGGTAGAATAATATATTTCCATGTAATAAAAGACAATATTAATAAGGCCTATCAATAAGGAAGAATAAGTCAAATGTAAGAAGACCTAATAGAATCTTTTGCTTCTAGAAGGATCTTCCTCTAGATTGTTATTTTGGATAGATAGATTTAGTATAAATAGGAGTAGAGGGTTTGAGAAGTTTTGTCTTAGATATTATTGTAATACAACTCTACTTTGCTGGAGGTTTCCCCCTCGAAGAGGCAAGTGAACATTGCTATCATTAATCAAGGTGTTCTTTCTGGTGTTTTTCTGGTATTTTTCTGGTTATATCATTGTTGTTCTACCATTTCTAGCTAAAATATTTTTGTTCTGTATACATTTTATATCTGGAATACTACATTTGTACTATTAAAAAAACAAAGAATTCTATGTATAGAAAAAAAACAGATTATGTGGTTCTCTTTCATTTCTTTCATAGATTTCAGTTTAGCAATTTCTTCTTAGTTGAGTCTAAATTATTGTCTTCCTTCCCAGTCTAAATGCTTGTATTCCTTACCCTTTCCCTTTTAAATCTTTGATACATTATATGTGATTGTAATATTATGGGTGATAACTTTGAATCAATGTGCATGTAGACTCACTTGCTAGTTCAAATATAAAACATTTATCTAAATTCTCATTCTGCTATGATATGCAGGGAGATTTGTTTGGGTGACAAGTTCATGATAAAGAGAATGATATGGGCATGAATACGCCAATATTTGAGTGTGGTTAGCTCATATATTTTATGCAAGGATAATCACTTACTTTATGCATGCATTTGCACATTGTACTCAAGCACACTTCACACACCAAAGTACAATAGTGCACTCAATTTCATTTGCAAACGCACCTATTTGGCATATTTCATTTTGCTTGATGCACATTCTTCTATGCCAAAATATTTAGTACCCATGTTGTGCAGTAAAATAATAAATAGAAGGATATTTTTACATCATTGCAAGGTTAATATTTATCCGTTCATGTATGAATACATGCATATTCATAATTGTGTATTCCTTTCTTGTAGTTGCATGATTCTTCATTATATGCTACTTGTTTGATTCACTTACATTCAGGGCAAGGGGATTGAGTTGCATGACTCTTCACATGGATTGGATTATTCTTGGGGCTTTAAACATAGGGTGAGAATTCCTACCTCTTCTTGACCTTGCCTCGTGGGAGGTTTGAGATATCTCTTCGAGATCAATAAGCATGTGATCTTTCTTCTAGTCACTCAACTCACTAAATTGTGACAACATGGAAGTGTTCTTTATCCTCATCACTCTAATGACTAAATTGTGAGAAAGGTCATGTGACATTTCTATGCATATCCTATATTGTGAGAAAGAGCATGTGGTCCTCCTCCTCATCACCTAAATACCTATATTGTGAGAAAGATAAAGTGTTGCTCTTGCTCATCACTTGAATTCCTAGATTTTTATTGTAACACCCCCCTTTCCTAAACCTATGATTATATGTAATAAATCATGATTTATGATTTCCATGTAATGACACATAAACATTGTAATTATATTATTGTTGATTGAATATTCCAATCAGTTGACTATGGGGTGAAGCCTTGAAAGTACAAGCCATGATACCATGAGAGGGATTTGTGAGGGGGGAAAGAAAGGGGATTCATGTGTAAAATATCCCAAGCCATCTTGATAAATAATATGAAGGAAATGATCATATTTCCTTTAACTTGCAGCTGAAGCCAAATGGTTAATGGGAAGGGTTGGTAGTTGAATAACCCACCACCCTCAACAAATGTGGGTATGGGAAATATGACTAGGAAAACAAAGGTTTCCATCCAAAGGTACAACAGGGTACCAAGTTTGCAATGAGATTAACCCACGGGTTCCTTCTAATAGAAGAAAAGAAGGGATAGGTCGAGAACCTTCCCAAGGGGATTATGTGCAGGGGACACATGACGAAGGGAATAATAAGAAGAATAAGACCTATAAAAGAGAGAGGGGCGGAGAGACACACAAGACACAAAGAATTGAGGAAAGGAGATGTTGCAAGTGAATGCAGAAGAATCCCCTGATGGTATCATGGCTTAGCACGAGGTGGCCTGCAAGTGAAGTGACTGAGCATGCAAAGCCTATGGTGGGTGGAAAGGAAAACACCCATAGTCAGTTGCCTGGTGAAACCTTTAACCAAACATGTATCTCATATTCTTGTTTATTGTAACTTAAACCTACAGAAAGGTTGAATATAATGGTATTCATTAATGTGTATGCTTGTGTTACACATTATTTTCTTCATCCCTATGACTGTTAATGATGTAAACCTATCTGTTTCCTTCAGAGGGGTCAGTGGCTTGAGTTCCTAAAGAAATAAGAGAGAAGAACTTTTCCTGAGAAAAGAAGTTGCATTCTCCTTTGTAAAAACCCTATTAAAGAGGATGTTCGCAGGTTGCTATATAGGCAGGGTGCGAGAATGCCTGATTCTCACAGGTTGCACCATAGCTGGGTTGCGAGAGGTTCGCAGGTTTCTCTATAAGCAGGGTGCGAGAATGCTCATATGTACAGGTTTGTGGTCGAGACATTTCTCAGACACTGATAGATGAAGGTGCATCCATTATTATTTTGTCCTCTTTTTCTTGGCAAGCTTTGGGTTGTCCTCCACTTGCGTCGGTTACGCAGAATCTGTTAGCTTTTAACAGAAGAACTAGTCAACCTTTAGGGACCCTTCCTTAGTTTCCTATAACTTTGGAAGGGAAAAATGTCTTTATTGATTTCATGGTAGTCCAAGACCCCTTGGATTTTGCTTTACTCCTTGGGCGAGATTATGTCTATGCCATGAAAGCTATTGTGTCTACTCTTTTTCGTGTGATATCTTTCCCTCACGATGTACGAGTTGTGACTGTTGATCAACTTTCATTCATTGACCCTGACTGGATTGCCTCCCTAAATGGTTCTTATAGGAAAACGGTATCTCCCCCGCCATGGGTAAATTACGTGGCATTGTCGCCCATGGCTTCAACTTCTGATGACTTAGATCCAATAGTTGACATGGTGATCTCTTCGATAGGGTTGTTAGAGCCCGATCTCTTTACTCCTGTCATGACCCTCAACATGGTGTCCTTCCAGAGTGTGTTTCTTCCTTCCAGTGAAGACCTCTTGGAATCCATGACCGAGTTTTGTCCCTTGACATGGTGTCATTCCGGAGCATTGTCCTCTTGGAATCCATGATCAAGAAGAGAGGCTACAAGGATAGTTTTTGTGTCTCTGAGGCAACCTCGTTAAAAAATGAAATAGAGGTCTTTGAGAATCATTTTATGATTTTGAGCTCATTAAAAAATAAAACCAGTGCCGAGGATAGTTTTTGCATCTCTGAGGCAACCTCGTTAAAAAATGAAACAGAGGTCTTCGAGCATGGTTTTCTAATTTCAAGCTCATTAAAAAATGAAACCACTTATGAGGATAGTTTTGTGTCTCTATGGCGACCTCGTTAAAAGAATGAAATAGAGGTTACGAGCATAGTTCCCGTTTCTGTTTCAAGCTCGTTAAAAATGAAACAGTGGTCTTGGGATTCTACCTAGAGTCATGAGCATAGTTATTTTCCTGTATCAAGCTCATTTAAAAATGAAACAGATTGTTCCCCCTCTCTATTTGAGTCAAGTCCTTCGTCTAGTATTTGAAGCTTCATTTCATTCTCCTTTGTAGTTGGATGAAACTAAGCTTGGGGGGCAATACTTTCAGCCTCTAGACTTCATGCTGAAGTAGAGCCGCTAGTTTCTTAAGTTGGGGGCTAAGTACCGACCATGCGTTGGGAAGTCGCAAGCATAGTTTTCTATGGTTCAAGCTTGTGTAAAAATGAAACCACCTACCTCAAGCATAGTTTCCTATGGTTCAATCTTGCATAAAAATGAAACCATGTGCAAGCATAGTTTTGTTTTGTTTTAAAGCTTGCGTAAAAATGAAAACAATCCCGAACTTAGTCTTTGTTTTTTCTCATGCTCATAAATACATGAGAATAAGTTACCGAGCTTAGTCTTTGTTCTTTCTCGTGCTTGTAAATCAATGAGAATGTAACTGAGTATCCTTTTATCACTTTTTCGGACTCGTAAAGGTTATACGAAAAAGGAACCCCCTGTAGTTTCCTTTAACCACTTTTTAGACTCTCTAAACATGAAAAGATTGTCAACCAACCTTGTTCTTTTCATGCTCATTAAAGTATTCGAAGAAAACATTCGACGGGCGATAGTTTATCACTTTTTCAGTCTCGTCGAACTCTTTTACGAAAAAGGAACTGGGAGAGTTCTCTTTAAGTGTTTTTCAGACTCTCAAAACATGAAAAACCCGCAAGTTTTCTATCCTTGGACTCGTTAAACAAACATCGAAAGACCCGTAATGGGACCGAACCACTCCTTCCTAGGGTTTGTTAAATATACTCTGAGGGAATCATCCAAAGGATGAGCTTACATTTCAAGCATATGTTGTCCTCCTCAAGATTGTGTAAAAATAAAGAGGTACTCGCCAGAAATGGTGGGGGGAAATTTGGGAAAGAAATGTGTCTAAACCTGTATTCCATGGAAGAGTCACTTTTGAACATGACACCCTTTCACTCACCTTGTGTCTAGGTTGGAAAATTCACTCGTCTATTGATCATACTCCTTATAAGATTACAAATTGGTCTATGATCCCTGTTGTTGAGTCAGTGTTTCCAAGACAGTTGTCGTGTCATCAATATGTTTAAAAAATAAGTTCAACCCAGAAATCCTTCTATTGCGTCGACCATTTCTGTAGTCCTTAAGCCTTCTATTGCATCATCCATCCCTGAGTCAGTCCTGAATCACTTGTTACTCTGATATACATCAAATCTTGTTACGTGTTTCATGTCATTGATGGGGGATACATTAAAGCCCTCATGTGACGAGTCTTTTCCTGTCGACTTCAACTCATTATCCAGGAATTAGACTTAGAAACTAATTGGTACCTTGGAACTTGCATGCCTCAATGGCAGGTTTCCTCGCTTTCAACAGTGGGTTTTCATTATTGACCCCTGATCGAAAGATTCCACTGAGTGTTCGACTTCAGCTCATTAATTCACATTCGTTGGATTGTACTAGTGTACCTTGGGAGTCATTGACATTAATGGTGATTTCCCTCGCACTTGTTAACGGTATACACTAATGACCGGTAATCAAGTGGTTTCTACCATGTTCGACTTCAACACATGTATTTGCATGGTTAGATTCGTACTATAGAGTTTTGGATATGAAGACCCTGGATATTTTATGACAGATTCAGGTTGCATTGGAGTATTTTCAGTTTGTACTGTGCATAGATCCACAATGTATTTTTGGTGGCTATGTTCAGATTTGAATCATATTGGCATGGATCCACAGTGTATGTTTGGTGGTCATGACCTGTCTTACTTGACATGTATCTTCGCATGTCAGCATTTATGATCTGAGTCATTTGTATTCTGAGTATGGGAATGTCTACCTCAGTGATGATATATTATGGTACTGTATTTCCTTGTTTGTTGGCAGGTTTTCGACTGACTGTTCCTTGTTCCCTACACACACTCGACAAAGTATTGCAATTATCACTCTGTTATAACTTCATACTTTGGGGGGCTCCCTGTTATACATTATTTTCATCATCCCTATGACCATTAATGATGTAAACCTATCTGTTGCCTTCAGAGGGGTCAATGGCCTGAGTTCCTGAAGAAAGAAGAGAGAAGAACTTTTCCTAAGAAAAGTAGTTGCATTCTCCTTTGTAAAAACCCTATTAAAGAGGATGTTCACAGGTTTCTATATAGGCAGGGTGCTAGAATGCTTGATTCTCATAGGTTGCACCATATCTGGGTTGCGAGAGGTTCGCAGGTTTCTCTATAAGCAAGGTGAGAGAAGCTCATACGTGGGAAAAATGAGCATGTTCTCGATGCTTCCAGAAGGAGAAACTTCCAGGGTGAGGTGGCATCCGAATGGTTTGGATCTTACTCGCTTTCATGATTTTGTGGGATCATCCTAACCTCCTCACCTTATCCTCTTCAGCTTATAAAAGGAGAGGAGCTCTCATGGAGAAAGTTAGTGGTTTTTGGCTTGGTATTGTTAGCTTGGTTAGAGTGGCTTTGAGATTTTCTTTGTCAAGATAGATTGTGAGTAGCTATGAGATCCATGGTCTCAAAATCCTTGGAGAAAGAAGTGTGTGGGGAACGAAGGACAGTTGGAAGGGACCTTGCAACATCAAGGCCATGGTTGTAATCTCTCTTTCACATTTAATATGATACAGTAATACGATTCTTTCCTATAAATCTTGTTGTGTTTTATTGTATGATTCCTTGATCACATACATAGGTTTATATTGAGTTTATGCTATTACTATCACTTTGGTTGGTTGCGTTCTTTTGCAGGTTCATCATTGTATGAGCGTTGGAACGAAGCTAGGATGGTGATAGCGAGAGGAAGAAACATTTAAATGGTATGTCACCTATCCCTCTTTAGTTAGTAAATTCAATATTTAAAACTTAAGGAAAGCGTCATGTTCTGGTGTGTTTTGTTCTAGATCTAGGTGGATCTGGGGAGATCAGTTAGTGTATGCACCTACCGATTTATCCGATAACAGCTTGTGTGATTAATAGAATGAATGCTCATTACAAGTCTGCACATTTGAGTAATGATAAAACAACATAAATAATTTTTTTCTACGAATATTGTATTGAATGAATAAATATTCCTATATAATCTAAAAGGAATCCATGTATTGTATACAAGTGCTCATGTTGTGAATTCTGTAGACTGTTCAAGTCTGTGTACTTGAATGATAATGCATTTGTATGTAATTTCATGTGTATTTTACACCTAAACAGGAGAACCCTATAATCTATCTTGAATGATAAAAACATTTTGCATCGTCCTAAAATAAAGAATGTAAACATGTGAATGAGGTACCTGTGCGCTTAGTAGGTTTTCTATTGCGATGTGTTTCCTGTGAAAGGAATCCAGGTAGATAAACTAAGAGTTGAATGATAAAATCCAAAAGTAAATGTATTATCTAGTTTGGAAATGGACTACAGAGTCCCTCAAGGCTTGGTAAGACTTTAGAAGAGACTTAGAATAATTTATTGAATGGCTAGATTGATGATATTTATAAAACCCAGGTTTTGAGCCTGAAGGAATCACAACCGTTAGATCGACATAACGAATAGATCTCGACCCTTCATTGGAGTAGGATATGATTCCTGGAGAGTTGTATTCATAGTCAATGTTAATTTTCGATCCATCAGAGCATGGAGGTAGTATATCTACCACCGTCAGATTTAGCTGCCATTATATCAATGCAAAATCCATTGAAAAGAGTTGTTCGGAGTCGGATTTCGGAGGGAACTCTCGAGCGGTCACAAAAAAACATCGAAGGAGAAACTTCGAAGTTTAGTATAGGCCTTATATTTGGAAGTAGGAAAGTTTAACCCTAACCATTGATCATCGAGGGGGGGGGGGCACTTAGCAGGTCAAGGTGTAAGAGCGAGACAGTGCTGACCAAGAGTGTCGGTATGTTGACGCATGTCAATAGTTGATTGGTCGATTTGATGAGTGTGGGCCTATATGGATAGGAGATCTTGTAGACCATTGATCAAATCTTGATTGTTGATCAGTGTAGAGATGAGATCAAACCTCTACTGTAGATCCCTATAAGTTCTTGTTTTAACTTGGAGGATCGTGGTCGTCGATTTGGCGTGATGGTTAGATTGGGACCTTCGGTCATTATAGGAGTAGTATTTGATCTCGACCACCGATCTAGTGAGACAATAGATCTTATTCGTTCATTGCAGGGTACCTTTCAAAGTAAGTTGTAGTCCCAAAGGAAATGTACTCCGAAGGGGGGACTCCAAGGACAAATCTGGACAGTTGATCTAGACCTGAACAAGATCTAATCCTAACCGTTTTTTGTGTGGTGCAAATCTAAGTAAATAACATATATGATCTACAACGAGGATGCTCCGAGGGAAGATATAAACAACTAATCAGAGCCAGGGTTAGAATGAGTCTTAGCCATTGATCCGCCATAAGGGCCTAACAAGTTCCTCAATGAGTAGTGACAAAGGGATGACTCCACCCTAACCAACGTGCTTTGGGCATGTGTCAACACTTGGAAGATCGAAATAGATACCTCATGATGACGTGTAGACCCACCTCAAGCCATGTGTAATGACATGGGTGGTGCCACATGTCAAGTAAATATTGTGCCACGTGTCATGGAATTTTGGCCCTTTTGAGGAAGAGTCCTTTGGGTGAGAATATGCCACGTGTCATACTAGGTGACCGATATACATGGAAATAAATTCCTAGGTGGTAAGTGAAAATGGCCATGGATGCCAGGTGGAAAACATCATATGAGTCCGATGTTTAGAGTTTCTTTGGAGGCCAAATTAGAAACACTCCAATGGAGGAGATCTGGACCATCGATCTACCATGATTAGAGAGACTCAACGAATGATTTGGGTCATTGATATTTATCTAAGGGCTTGAGAGGATGACGTGGATGGTGCCATGTGTCGAGCATAGAAGGTGTCATGTGTCAAGCATAGAAGGTGCCACATGACATAGTGATTTGGAACCTATAGGTGAGATTTCGTGGGAGATATGAATGCCACATGTCAGGTAATTGTTGTTCCACGTGTCAAGGTTAATTTGGATTTTGAGGTAGAACTCTGTGTTAGGTTATGTGTGCCACATGTCACGCTAGGTGGCAGGAAGTTACAAGGCCACATGTAATGTCAGATGGTAGCTGACGCATTTGATGAGATGACGCATGTCAACAATTGATTGGTTGATGGGACGAGAACATGTGAAATTGCATGGAAAGGATTTTAATGTGTTTCCTTTGATATCAGTCATTGATTAGGGGAATAAGGAATAGATCTCCACCGTCCATCAGAGTGGGTTAGTTGTAGTGGGTTGCAAGTCCGAAGGAGATGCACTCTGACATAATGACTCTGAGAGATGATCTGGGCCATTGATCAGAGATGGTACATGATCAACTGACATCCATCTATTTAGAGGGTATGATAGAGAAAGCAATTGATAAACCATGTGGCAGGCTCCACATCAATTCCATGTCAGATGATGCTAGTGATACAAATTCATGTGGTGAATATGGTGAGTGAGGACCCCAAAAATTTAAGTGGCCATAAATTTTGGTCTAGAGCTTGGTTTTGAGCATGATGATAGTCGTTGGCAAGCTCTTGATGAGTAGAATACAATGGTGCTCGCGAAAAGAGGCTTCAAGATGGTTTAGGAAAAATGAAATTTCGATACCCCATCCCTTTAAAGGGTACTTAGGGGGTTGGGTGTGTTTCAAAGTGGTATCAGAGTAGAAGTTAAAACACTAGGCTTGGATGGGACATAAAATAGTCATAAAGGCTGAAATATCAAGGCTAAGATAAGCCCGTTAGAAATAATTTCTCATCGTTCAAAGTTTAAGTATTATTTGCACAAGTTTCTTGAGAAGGAGGATAACAATTTGAAATTACACCTTGGAAATTGCTGCTAGATTTCAAGAGAGATATTATATTGTCCCTTGTCAAACTGATAATAACTCTCACAAGAGTAGGAATATGCTGAAAAAAATTAGTGGTAAGAATTGGTAGAATCCTATTATAGGATTGTACGAATCTAAGAAATGAATGAACTAATGATTGAAATACTACATGAAGATATGAGTTGAAGGAGCCCTGATAATTATAACAGTTGTCTATTAAGGGCTAAGACCCTTATGGAGAATTACTTGTGGAATTTAGTAGGGATTGATAGGACCCTTGGTAGTATTAAGTACTTCTTAAATAAAATACTAAACCCTATATGTGAATTTCCTCATGATTAGAAGATTGATGGGAAACTTGTAAGGTCAATTTGTCGACCTGTAATGAATGAAAATTTTGTTGTCGGGATAATCTAGTTAAGCAAAAGAAGAAAGAGTCCATTGGACTGTTTCTAATCCTCATAAAAGAGGTCAAATGATATGAACATTGAGTCAGTTCTGAGCTCATGGTTGAACTAAAGGAAATGTATATACCTATTGACTTAGGTGCTTGTTATGCATGAAAATGCAAGATGTGGATGTGCCATAATGCATATGGTAATAAGTAAACATGTATATAAACATGAAAATAGAAATTTCATAACCTATGGTGGGTTGAAAAAGAATGGTTGTTGATGGACCAATTTGGTCAATAATAACCTGATGTCAGTAGGAAAGATGACGACATGAATACAAAATTTGATAACGATGTTTGCATACAGTCTTATGAACATAGGATGGTAAGGATTAATAAGAGATCATTACAAGGTATGATAAAGGAAGTATGAAAACACTTCTAGATGGCCAATGGGTCATATTTATATCCAGAGGTGGATAGTAGCCATATGGGTCTGGCTTGGTAGGAATAGGGAGTCGAAAAAAGGATTTTCTCTGCAAAGGTCTATTGACCAAAAGTGAGTTGAGGCATGAAGGGAGGTTAAAAATGTTATCTTGTTGTCTTGGGTAATGTTGAGTTTCCTAGTCTATGGCTTTGGAATTATGGATTTTTTGAATAGAAAAAGGGAAAGAATGGCCTCTTGCTGGATTTTTCCATGAAAGAATGAAACCTAAGTATAATTATGCCTGTGAAACTTGTAAGTTGATTTGGATTTAAAATTTCAATAGAGAAGGATGATATTGATATTAGATATGTAAATAGGAATGATATAAAATGTGCAAGTGATGCACATGCATGATGTATGAGTGTAGGTATGACTTTCTAATTAAGGGGTCAGTAAGGCAAGGAGAGTGCTTTCTAGGAATGAATAATGCCATGGATGGATGGATGACCCTATGATGGAGGGTCTGAATATTTTGTTTAAAATAATATCTGTAGGAAGTATGCCATTCCTCAGAAAGAGACGAGATGAATTTCTAAAAGAACGATGAACAAGAGTGATCTTATTTGTTGACTGTTATCTTGTAAACATGGCAGGATAATTATGGTTTTATTGGTGAGGTTGGTCATGTGAGTGACTTTAAGGTCTCATAAAAACTGGATGATGCTAAATAAATGTGAATGAATGAGGTAAAAAGGTGCAAATGATGCACACACATATATGTATACTTGCTTAAAAGTATAATATGACTATCAAGTAGGATGTGAGGCAAGGAGTGTGCTTTCCTATATTGAATAATTCTATAGAGGCATGGCTGACTCAAGATTGAAGTTATTTCAAATAGTAATAGATATACAACAATAGAGTTGCATGATAAAGAAGTTCCATGTGGAGGAACTGTGTAAATACTCTATCAAAAGAATAGAGCTAAAACCTCGATGATTGTTGAAAATATGAAAACAGAATGAAAAGTCTATTCATATAAGAATCCTGGAATTACATTCTAAAACACAATGCATGAATGAAAGACTAACAAATGAATGAGTAACTGTTCTGACGTATGAATGGAAATGTGAAGGATGCACAAGTTCATAATTCATTGTGAACACAAATATTTCTATTGTAGCATTCTTAGGGATTCAAGGAGGATCTGATTAATATTTCTCAAGGAATAGAGCAGGAAGACCCCAGGAGGGATAAATTGTAAAGGCAAAGAAAGACAAAATAATTAATACTTTTCTCACTATGAAAATATGAATAATAAGACAAAGTTGTATGCTTTAAAAGGATAACTGTGAGTGTTAGGGACCTAACCTCCCTAACCCCTTACGTAGGTTGTTATAACCCTAATTTTCACCAGACATGCCTACTTGGCATTAGGCCATCTTAGATTCCTTCTTTGCCAAAACAGTGTTGAACACCTATTCTTAAAAACCCCTTTTATAAAGACCCACATGCCCTGCTCCATTACTGCATGCGTGTACATGCTAGCTGACCCAAGACAGTGCACGTGTACCTAAAAAAGCACGGAAAAAGGAAAGTTGTTGATAGAACACATAGCTTTGGGTAAGTTAACTAAACCTTTCAGCCATGCATGGCTGGTCAATTAACCAAATACCTAGATTCTTCTAGCCTATAAAAGAAGGGTTAGGGATCCCATTTGAAAGGAGGAGAATCATAGTAAAGAAACTATACCCGATTCAGCATTCCCTTTGTCCCAACCTTTAGCAATCCTTGTGCCAAGAGAAGTATAGAGCAAAGCAGTTGGAAGACAATGAAAGAGGATCCCAGGACCAGGATCGAGGAGCAGTAGCCGACTTTATCATTGTAAGGTATCATTGTAAAGTTAATAAAAGAATTGATTTTCCCGTTCCGCCATATGAGATTGTCATTATTGGAATATTGATTGTATGATTGATTAAATCTCTAACCCATTAGTTCATAGATCAAATGCATGTGGATTTCTTTGTTTATCTTTAGTGAATGCAGGTCATCATTGGGAGGAGAGTTGCAGTCAAAGAATGACCAAGCGCGAAAAGGGATCGACATCAAACATGAAAAATAAGGTATGTCAACTTGATCTCTTGAGCCTTGTATTTACATATGAGTAATGGGGTTTAGGCATGGGATGATGGTAAAAAGTAAGAATCTTTAGGTCATTTCTTCATGCATGATAAAACCCTTAGTGCTAATCCGTAGGAGGGATTTCCCACCCACAATAGAATTGGCGACCATATTGGGGATCTCTAGGGTTTCTGGGAATGTTTTTTCTTGGGTATTTTTAAGAACTGTTTTCATTTCTTGTTTTTAAAGTTTCTGCAAAAGTCTGAGCTAACAGAGATTCTGGTCTTCCATACCAGTTATCTCTGTTTCTGTGCTTAATTGCATTTTTTTTTTGAAGACCCGTAGAGGTACATGCGACCTGTATAAGGTCTGAACGCATGTATACGCGCCCTACCTTCCCACAACCCATGTGTACATGCTAGCTAAGGAAGTGTCAGTCGCATGTATGACTACAGAAAACTTCTTTTAGAGAGGCAGTCATCCTCTCCCCTGTCAGAAACAATCCTTCTCAGGGGTTTTCTGGAACTCTTTCTAGTCTTGGTTGTTTGCAATCTATAGCTTAGGTTTCACCTCAGATTAGTTTGTTCTATGAAGTTTTCCTTGAATGGTTTTCCTTTTTTCTGTTAAAGTAAGTGTCTGAGTCTTCAAGAGATCCTGGTTCTCAGTACTAGCAGTCTCTTCCTGGGATAGATTGCTTGGCCTTTCATTTGTCCTAAGAGTTTCAGAGATGCACATGGCCTGTATAAGGCCAGCATGCATGTACACGCACCCTGACTTTACACAGCTCGCGTGCAAACGCTTGTTGTTGAACTATCAGCAAGCATGCATGTGGAGAGAATTTTTGTTTAAGGAGAGGAAGTCATCCTTTCCTTTGACGAGAGTTATACCTCTCAGGTTTTTGGGTCTCTGTCATAGCGGTCAGTAACTTAGGTTTGATCACAACAATAGCTTTCTTTTTCATTAAAAAGTTTTCCTCAATTTTTTTTGTTTATAGGGTTTTTAGACAAGTGTGAGAGTCTAGTTTTAATTTGCTTGTGTGTTATTTTTAAAGAGACTCTTTGCGATCTATGCTTAGGCCAGAAGTTTTCTTGGTTTTTACTTGTTGATATTTTTCCTTTTTGCTTTATGAGCATTCAGATAAAAAAAAAATCTTTGATTTCTTTGTTTGGTTAAATAGTGTTGTTTTGCATTAGTAACCAGGGAAAATTATTTGCTTTCATAAGTTCTTGACGGTTTACTTAGTTCATAAGTAGCTCATATTCAAGTGAAATCCTTCTTTGAGTTTGTTGTTCAAAGATCTTAGAAAATTTTTAGTTTGAAAAGTTGTTTAAGATTTGAGTGAAGAGAAGTTCTTTTGTTTCCAGCTTTCTGTTTTTCTTTCGTCTTTCAGACATCACTAGTTTCACTTTCATAACCTTTGACTTAAGACAAGACATAAAAATTAACGCTAAATATAAAATTCATTAGAATTTTTATGTTTGTAGGGTCAACCAACTAGTTTAGGGTTAGGGCCTTGAATTAGGTTGGAGAGGAAAATCTTCAAGGCCATTAAATCAAACATTGGAGTATGAGTTAGGGAGTGTCAAAGTCTAGTATCGTGAAAGTTATCTGGTACCCCCCTCTAACACATGGGATAAACACGAGGTCGCTTGCAGAAAGGTAGTGGAGATAACCCCTCCAAATCTAGACCAATCGTAGTGGAGAACACATATAGAGGTCTTGTCTTGGGATTACGTCGGTTGCATTTGCCACGGAGCTTTGTGGGTCTCGAATCCATTTGAGGTCCTCAGTTGTCTTCTGCACCACTTACCTTCGATACCCTTGACAGGTTTCGGGCTCGATACCCTACTCATTATGGTCTACCCGACTTTCGACTGTACCCGCCTGGTGACTATTCGCGTGTTGGCAACCTAGTTGCCTATCTTTTTAGAGACATACACAGGTGACTGCGGGGGTATACTGCGGTACCTAGGACAGACACCGGGCCACGCTTTGCAGAGTATACCTGGAGGGTGATTCCGTGTTCGAGGTGCACTTGCACTGGTAAGTTTCTCTAGTGTTGGTTGTTGTAACTGTTCTTCCAACTAGTTCAGTGTTTTCTTGATTTATCTTGGAGGGACCTTTTTAGTGTGTGTTGTTTTTTGAACGAATAGAAATCCCTAGTATGTCTTTGATCTTCTCACATAGTGGAGGATCACAAGCTCCACTGGTCATGAAATCTTCTGGGCCTATCATCGGTTACACTGGAGCCACCTCCGCCACCACTAAGGTGAAAGCTAGACCAACAAGGGTCTTTTGAAGCGACCGGGTCACAGGAAACAACTGTTTTAGACCTTGGAGAGAAAGCTCTTGGTCCATATGAGACTCCAGCCATTGATATTTTGGCACCCATCATCGTACCGATTCACCCTTACAAGTGCCAGACAGTGTCGCACGCAGCAATGGAAACAAATGCTGCCACTTCTTCTGGGAATTCTTCAATTCCCACTACGGTTGTCACCACAGGGGATTTTCCACCTCCTAACCCACTGTCACTGGTCCGAGCCACCATGGTCTCGACCACCTCTACCTCGAGCAATGGTTCAATCCTATCTATGGTGGCGGCCACTGCCCCTTTCACATCGAATGTGACAGGCCCTCCGTTCTCATACGGGATGCCTAGCTCAGGTACAAGTCCTGTACTTTCCTACTCCACTTTATAGACTTTAGTTCTGGGGACAGGGAGTTCTAATGCTCCTCTACAAGGCCACATGGGGGGCACTTCACCTCCTTTTAACACTTTCCCTTACGGGGGAGGTCATATACCTCCTTCGTCCCCTTCGCTCGGTGGTACCCACCAAAAATCCATTGGGCCACCCACGCACCATAGTTTATTTGGAGCAGGGAGTCAAGGACCACCTTCTCATAATATGTTGGTCGGTTCGACACCGTTTTATTTGTTCGGTGTGTTTGGTAAAAATGCTTTCTTGTCAGCTACTTTCCTGACTGGGGGCAACTCCGGTTACAGACAACCTATTCCTATGCAGGTTATTATTCCTGCACAGGGGGAAAACCTAGGAACTTCTTCCGCATCAAGACCTTGGAATTTTTGGCAGGGATCATTTCCCTCGTCAGGAATGTCGATCTGGGGAAATTATTTCACAACCAATGGAACCCCAGACAAGGTACTATGCCTATGCCCATGGGATCGGCATGGGGCAACCCTTCCCAAGTCCTCCAAATGTAATGCACGCCCAAACATCTACGTCCTATTTTGGGAATCAACTGATGATGTCTCCTCACACGTAGAATCTGTATGCTGGTCATGGCCATGGTTTTTACCAGAACCCAAACCAGTAGCTGAACGTTTCCTGGCAACCTGGTGCCAGTCAAACTCTAGGTCCCTTTTTCCATGGTTATCACCAACAAACCAAACTACCTTTCCTGGAAACCTTGCATTTTCTAGACTTGACAAGGTTGTTGAATGACCCTATTTGTCATGATCCTCATTCACCCCCTATGCCGACGAAGTTGCCTTCAGACATACCAAAGTTTGAGGCCAAGCCTAATGAATATCCATGGGATCATGTGACTACTTTTCACCTTTGGTGCTCGTCTAATTCGTTAAAGGACGAATCCATACAGTTGCGATTGTTTCAACGTACTCTCATTGGGAGTGCCACGAAATGGTACATTGAGCTCGACTGCTCAAGATACTCTTCCTTCGGTGAATTGGAAATGGATTTCCTCAACCATTTCCAATTACCTGTGCGATACGACGCTGACACATAATTGCTGGCCAATTTCACATAGACCAAAGCAGACCATATCTCTGATCACATCCAAGAATGGAGACGCCAGAAGAGTTTAATTAAGGTGCGAGTCCCACCAACATTCCTGCTTGAGTGGTTCCTTAAGTCTTTGGTCCCACAGTTATCCAAAGACGTAGCGACGTAGGGAGTTTTTTCCGAAGAAGATGACATCATGAGAGCTCAACATCTTGAGCTAATCTACTCTCAGTCTGGTTTATTATATGAGATCTTGCCATATGCGCCACACTCAATAGTTGATAAAACTAGAAAAAGAGTTGGACCACATGCCGATGGTATTGTTGGTTCAGCACACACAAAGCTCGTTGAGCAACTGATGAAGCAATTGCAACAATTGTCTATACAACACACAACGGCCAACCAAACTACTGTTTTGGCTGCTCCCCCTACCCAAAAATTGGATGTACACACAGTGCAATCAAAAAATCCAAAGGCCACCCAGCATCCTGAAGGAAAGAAAAAACAACGAAAGAAGGTTAAGGGGGATAAGAAACCCACTAATAATGTTGGTGGGGGCAACACTGAGAAATGGAAGGCGAGGTATTAGTGCAACCTGTTCATGGAAGACCACTAGACCCACCAATGTCCTTGGCTTGCAGAGGCCCAAAAGTTTGTGACACAGCAACAACCTACTGTGTTAACCAATCCATTTCAACATGGGAAAAACCTAACCCAAGCCTCTACAAGCACGAAAGGGGGAAGACAAGGACCCGCTCTGTCCTCAAACAGTTTCACATCCGCGAATGTGTATATGATGAAGGGTGATGCTTTTATATTGACTAGAGCACATGACTACAGTAAACCAAGCACTTCTGAAAAGGGAAAAGAAGCCAAAATCTCATCTCTTCCTCTCCATATCGAGAAGACTTTGGGTGAAACAATGACACGCATCCAAAAAGGCACGTTCAAGAAAGCTTCTCACAACCCAAACGCAAGGGCTGCCTAGAACTATTTTGTGGTGGAGGATTTGTCTCAAACCCCTTGTATGATGTCCGCTTTGGAGGTCCTCCAAAGCCGCCCTTCCCAGAGCAAATCTTTGTTAGCCGCTTTAGGATCTACCGAGACTTGTAATCCGGGTACAATCATGCTGGATACAACCGACTTAAAACCTCATCTGCCTTACCACGTAGCATTTCAGATAGTAGTGGCTCACCCCACAAAAACTTTTACTCGGAACATTTTCCATACAGTGGTTGATGAGGGTGCCTCGACATGCGTTATTTCGTTGGCATGTTGGAAGGCCATTGGACAGCCCGTTTTTTCTCTGTCACCTACTCTTCTCACTGCTTTCGACGGTCATTCGTTCCAACCACATGTTATTATTCCCTCTTTCCCCATGAAATTAGGAGGGAAGACAGTGTGCATCAAGGTAGAAGTATTCGACGCATCCCTCAACTACAATCTTTTGTTAGAAAGGAGTTGGACTTATGCCATGCAAGCAGTGGTTACTACAGTTTTTCGGGTCTTGTTTTTTCCACACGAGGACCAGATTGTGACCATTGATCAATTGTATTCCTCCAGACCTGATCCTTCATTGGGGGTATCCTCGGTTCTGATGATTGATAATCCCCAACCGGGCGTAGTCAACGTAAGGGTTGGTTTGTGCCCATCTTTGATAGGTACCTTCGATTACCCGCCCCCTCAAGGTGATGTCAAATTCATATCTGACCACCATAAGGTTGAGATTTTCCAAGTTTCTTCGTTTTGCATGACTTACTTCAATGATTTGTGGATACTTCCTTCCCCATCGGCCACGATGGAAGGGACAGGGCACCTTGACATGTCCATGCCCTTGTCCAAAACCAAAGTAGTGTACTCTTTAGTCCAACAATCTTCGTCCGACACAGACCCAACTCCTGCATAAGAGTTAGATCCACTTCTAGATCCTATTTGGGCTCAAGGCTCTCTCGTTGATACTGATTTGTTAGACTTAGCCTTGCCTTCCGACGAAGCAATAATTGAAGCAATGACTAGTTTGGACAAACCCTAGGATGATCTCCATCACAGATCATACTTCCTCCTAGAATTAAGTAGAATCAAAGTTGGAGAATTCACCTTGACTATGACTGGAGATAGTTCTTATCCTATTAATCCCTTAGCCACACATGAGGTTTATGCCGAGGGTAATATGGAAACTATCGTTGAAACCATACCATTTAATATCTCCATAACCCTTGGCATCGTGGAGAGTGTTTTCGTCGGAGCTGACTATTCCCCTAGAGAGATTCAAATATACACAGATCTATTTAAATAATTCCGTGATGTTTTTTCCTGGTCTTATGAGGAAATTCCAGGCATCGATCAAAAAATAGTCGAACATGAAATCACAACTTATCCAGATGCCAAGCCTGTTCGGCAGAAGCTTCGTCCAGTTAATCCTAGGAAAGTAGCAGCCATTAAGGTTGAAGTTGAGAAATTGCTAAAAGACGATTTTATCTATCCTATCCATTTGACCCAATGTGTGTCAAATCCTGTGTCGGTCAATAATAAACAGGGCACGATTCGTGTATGTACGAACTTTCGTGATTTGAGCAAGGCCTATCCAAAAGATAATTTTCCCACACCATTCATCGACCAGATAATTGATGAATGTGTAGGTTGTGAGGCCTTTTCTTTCATGGATAGTTTTTCAAGATATAATCAAATACAAATCAAACCCGAAGACCAGCACAAAACGGCATTCATTTGTCCATGGGGTACATTCGCGTATCGTAAGATGCCCTTTGGTCTCAAAAATGCTGGAGCGACATTTTAGTGGGAAATGTATTTTTCTTTCCATGATCTCAATCATATAGTTGAGGCCTATTTAAATGATTTAGCATCTCGATCTCGCAAGAGAATGGATCATCCCACACACCTCCAACTTATCTTTGAGCGATGTCGCTACTTCCGGATTCGCTTAAATCCAAACAAGTGTAGATTTTGCGTAACATCAGGACGTTTGTTAGGTTTCATAGTGTCAACAACAGGGATCATGGTCGATCCTCTCAAGGTCGAGGCAATATTTCAACTGCCTCGCCCACGCACAATCCTTCAACTTCAGAGTCTACAAGGCAAGGCGAATTTTTTAAGACGTTTCATCGCCAACTATCCCAAGATCAAAAAGGGCTTTATGCGCTTACTGAAGAAAGACGTTCCTTTTCATTGGGACGATGCTGCTCAATGCTCCTTCGACGCGTTGAAACATTCCCTCACAACTGCCCCTCTACTTCGGCCACCCAACTATAAAAAAAATTTCTTATTATACCTGGCTACCGCAGAGTCCACCATCAACATGGTATTAGTTCAGGAAGATGATTTTCTCTCAGAATATGTGATCTATTACTTGAGCAGAGGCCTAGTCAGACCGGAACTTAATTATTCTCATATCGAAAAACTTGCGTTGGCAGTAGTCCATGTTGTTCAATGTTTCCGTCATTATGTTTTGTTTCGCAAGACCACCATCATTGTCATTGTGAATCTATTTCAATACGTGTTGACACGACGGGTAATAGGTGGAAACATCAGTAGATGGATAGTTGTCCTCCAGGAATTCAACTTAGATTTCGTTTCAACAAAATCCAAAAAGTCACTGGTCTTCACAGAACTTATTTTGGAACTTTTGGTTGAGTCAGGTGATGTTATGCCCAAAGAGTTGCCTATCAGAGGAGATATTTTTTTGATCGCATCTTCAGATCCCTGGTACAGAGATATACTTATCTATCTCCAGACCTTGAAGTGCCCCACCTTTTCTTCTCGTGATGAGCGTCATCGTATACGCCATCAGGCCAAGAATTATCTCATACTCGATGATACGTTGTATCGAAGAGGTGTAGACTACGTCCTGCGTCAATGTCTCACTCATGAAGAAGCATTTATCGTGCTTAACGATTTCCATACTGGAGCATGTGGCAGTCATTTTTTTAGGTTGGAAACAACCCAAAATATTTTACGAGCAGGTTACTTCTGGCCGACACTAATCAAAGATTGTATCGAATTGGTCAAGAAGTGCCACCCATGTCAGATCTTCTCTCGGAAGATGAGGGCACATCCTTCTCCCATGTTTCCTATCATCACAGTTGGTCCCTTCACCAAGTGGGGGATTGATTACACTACATGCAACCCTCTGTCAGCAAGGGGGCATTGTTATATCATTGTAGTCGTCGAATACTTCATGAATTGGGTCGAAGTTATGCCAACGTTTAAATATGATGGAGAGACTGGGTCTCTCTTTTTATTCAACCAGATAATAGCAAGGTTCGGCATCCCGATAGAGATTGTCATTGACCATGGAAGTCACTTTCAGAACCAGATGATGACTGAATTAACATCAAATCTTGGATTACGGCAAGAACATTTGTCACCGTACTATCCCCAAGCAAATGGTCAAGTGGAAGCTGTAAATAAATCTCTTAAGACCATCCTACAACAAACGATCAACTCAGCCAAGTCAAATTGGCATTTGATGTTATACTCGACATTATGGGCTTACCAAATGTTTGTTAAGACTGCAACCGGTTTCTCACCTTTTCAACTTGTTTACGGGCTGGAAGCAGTCTTGCCTATCGAATGTCAGATCCCGTCCCTAAAATTGGCAGTACAGTTATTGCCAAACACGTCTCCACTTGAATAATGGTTATTATACCTTGAGCAGCTCAATGAGCAGCGTCGTGATGCGGCCTTGGCCAACAAGGCTCACAAACATAAAGTCAAGTGTCAGTATGATCAGTCCATTCGTCTTAGGATTTTCTCTGAAGGTGACCTTGTCCTGGTCTATGACCAAGATAAGGACCCCCTGGGGGCAGGAAAATTCAAACCCATGTGGTTCGGACCTTTCATCATAAAAGAGGTTCTAAAAAAGGGCGCTTATCGTCTGGTCGACTTTGAGGGAAATTCTTTGGCAGAGCCTAGAAATGGGCCCTACCTCAAGAAGTATTACTCATAGGTAGGTCACCTTGGGTACCTTTTTGTAACATATGTATAGTCTTTGTACTATTACTTTGTGGTTTCTTTTAGTATTATGGACGTGTCATTTTGATGTTATCTTTTGTCACTATGGTAGATGTCAAGTGAATCAGAGGTGTTCATTGGGTATGCAGACGGTGCTAGTTGACACACTCGGAGGCTTGCCTCCGCAGCTTGGGTAATTTTTACACCTCGAGGCCAATTATTATCTTCCGGAGGTATATGCTTAGGTGACACCACAAACAATGTCACCAAGTACAGTGCAGTTATTGAGTTGCTTTGTGATGCCCTGTCATTTGGTATCTCTCATCTCCGGGTCTATTTAGATGCTCAACTAGTTGTGTCTCAGTTAAATAGAGTCTACCACGTTCATGATCCAAATTTACACCGATGATTCCTTAGGGTACATCTTTTAGAACGAAGCTTTGATTATATTACATATTTTCATGTTCCTAGGAGATTAAGCCAAGTTACAGATACTCTAGCTAATCAAATTTTAGACTGGCATCTCACACACATATAAAAAGACATACACATAGACATGTAAATACATTTTTAAAGGCAAATATGATCCATAAGACACAAAAGACATAAAAATCCATATATAATATCATAAGCACCAAAGTACATAGGTGGACATAAGCACCTCAAAAATATGACCTTTAACGAGTCATGGGGCTTATGCCCTCAAAAAATATATACAAGTAGTGCTCTCGGCACGTGAAAAGTCTAGAATAACTAAGGTCAGGGCTTGTGGGCCCTATTGTAATGATCAACAGCGTTTTCCAAATGCCAAAATAGTTGGAACCACGTCCGTGGTGCCCCCACTACATGAGGTTGCATAGATGGTGGAAGATCCTCAATCTCTGCCATAGGGACTGTGCGGGTGAGCGAGGTAAAGTTTCACTCAACTCATCTCAAAACCCTCTCAGCCTCACCAGCTGGAAACTCTTCTGCTGCTGTTGGTCCCCCTGTGCCAGCAGGTGCGGCCCATGGCCGAGGACGATGCTTGTTCCTCGCATAATCCGTAGGTCGCACTGGTCCCACATCTGCACATAATAGACACATATCTATTATATACTCTGGTATAATTTTTTTTTATATATATATGAAAAACAACATAAAAATTACATATGTTTCATAAAAAAAAAATGATACAATCTTACCCATCTCTCCTCGCTCCTCGTCGGGAGGTACCGGTATCTCAGGGTCTCTCGAGAAATCAATCCCAGCATAAGGGTAATCCTCTATGACTGAGATCTGTCGCGACAAACAAGCAAAGAAGTCATCATCAAAGGACTCATTGGTCCTTCCACCACCCTGTCATGGCAGTAACACTGCCCATATGAAAACCGCAGGAAGACATGCCTGATGTCCTCGTACCACCACTCGAGGACTAAAACTAGGAACTCTTTCAAAGAATAAAGAGCATAGAATCGTCCCAAACCCGAAGTTCCTCTGCGTCCGCAACCGACAATCTGTCAGCTGCCTCTTCATACAATCCAGCAGTGTAGTGCTCTAGTCAAATATATGTGCATTTAAGCACTGGACTGCATAGTTCATCTGTGCACGGGACACCTGATGTAGAGCCACAGAACCAGTCATCTACCCAATAAGAAACACAATCGTGTGCAGTGATAAATTGGTGATCTTGCTTATTGGCACCTGAGAGCTCGATCGGTCTGTACCAACCTCACAATAAATTCCTATCAACTCTGATATGTTATGAGGCCCCGAAGGAAATGTCTGAAAATTGATTGGTTCCCCTCTCCTGGAGAGGCTAGTCAAAAAGTATATATCCTTCATAGTAGGCACCAGTGACTGCCCCTCTAACATAAAGGCCTCTGCGTCAAGATGCCAATAATCAACTAAGGCATTCAGTAGCCTAGGTTGTGCTCGCATAAAAGGACATACAAAGAATTTTAGCAGCCCACATTGCATTAAGTCAGCAATAGCATTGGGGTCTTCCACGAAAAACGCACTAATCTCCTCATGCTCTCTTTCCCTCCAGTGAACATACATCCTGCAAAAACCTAGTTCAGGAGGGTTAACCCTTGCTTTTTTAATTTTTTTTCCATTAAATAAAGGGTCCACGCGGGGTGTAATGATGACAGCATGTGTACACGCGTGCATTTTTTCCTCTGCCCGAGTGTACACGCAGCCTGTCATAAGACAGCCCACGTGGACCTAGGGCCGACCTTTTGAGGGTCAACCCCCCCCCAAAACTTGAAACTAAAAGCATAAATAAATATTTAAATTGCAAGAGGAGAGAGTTTATACTTACTTGGTCCAAGCAGATGGTTTTTTCGTCCACCGAAGCTCCCGGAATCAATTCTTTTCACAAAGGGGCAGTTTTGGCTTTTAGTCAATTTCTGAATTAACAATGGTGATAATGAGCTGGCAGCTTCTATCTATAGAGTTTTTTGGCCCTTTTTTGTCAATTTTTGGACCCTTTTGTTATTTTTTCTAAACTGAAAATCATTTAAGATGGTTCGGGAGTTTTCTTTGGATGATCAAGGGAGGTATTCCTTTGGGTATTTGGAATTTTTTTGAGATTTGGGCGTTTGGACGGTCCTTTGGTAAAAAGTCATATTTTCCTAGCTCGTTGCATTTAAGTCAGTATTCCACCCCCACTTTCTGCATCTCCTTGTCTTTTCCGCTTTGCCATAGGATCGATCGCACCAAGTTGCGACACAGAACCCTCATTACTGCTTTAGAAGTGTCGTAATTTGGTGGTAGAGCCTACCAGAACATGGATGTCCTAAGTAGATCCTAGTTGCATGACAGTGTCCATGTTGTCACTAACGACTATAGGCTCGGGAGTCCTCCATAGTTTTTCTTGATTACGAGTTTGAGCCTCATTTGCATGATTCCTTTTCACTCTTGACCTCACCCTCGGGACTCCCAAAAAACATAACGGGTCTTCTTTTAAGCCATTTTCAGACCCTCTAAACATGAAAAGATTGTTGAGCAATCTTGTGGCCTTTCACGCTCATTAAACTGAAATTTGAAGTCACGTCTGTCCGGTGGTAGTTTACCCCTTTTTTGTCTAGACGGTCAACTGTATGAACAAAGGTATACTCTAAGGAACTCCATCTCTCTAGAAGAGTATCCTTAGGTATCATTTTAACCCTTTTTCAGGCCTGAGGGACTAAATGTATGAAAAAGGAACCCCCACAGAGTCCATAGTTAAGCTCTTTTCAGACTCCCTAAAATTGAAAAGATCGTCGAGTGACCTTATTCTTTCACACTCGTTAAAATGGTCCAAAAGAACATTCTTGACGGAGTCCATAGTTAAGCTTTTTGCAGACTCCTTAAAAATGAAAAAATGGTCGAGTGATCTTGTCTTTATCAGACTCGTTAAAATGGTTTTGAATAGACGTCTTTTCGGTGCTAATTTACCCCTTTTTCAAACTGACTAGACTGCTTTCGAAAAAGGTACCCCATTGGACTCTCCTTTTACGTTTTTCAGACTCTCTAAATATGAAAAACCGTTGAGCTTACCTTCTCTGGGCTCGTTAAAATTACATCGAAGGATGTTACGATTGTGTGTTTTGTTAACCATGTTTGCATACCTGCGTCTTTGGTCTAATATCGGTTCCATATTGAACCATCTGAAGCATGCCTTATACGCAAGCCCTGTATCACTTTGCCTCTGCGTCTTGACACCTTTGGTCCTAGGAGGGACTTTTCCTGAGTGCCCATTCTTTGAACATCAGTCTTGTCCTTGCACCTCGAACTTGTATGTTTGCGACACTCATTCCTCCTTTGTAACGTAACATTCTTTTATTCTTTTTCCAAAATTATTGAAAAAGACAAAAAAAATCAAATATACCCCAAAAAGAGGAAGGGGAAAGTATTTTCTTTGTATTGGAAGCACAATGAGTCTCCCTTGGATAAAGCACATATTTCAGTTTGTTCATCAAACCCTGGGATTTAATATGACCTTAGGAAGTTGTTCCCGCTACATTGAGTTGTGTCCTCCTCTGTTTGGTTATTCTTCCAAACATATGGCAAGTTTGCGTTGCCTCCTGCTTCGTAAAATTATGTTAATTCCATGCTTCCTGAGTCTCATCATTTTTCATGCGATTGTCCAAGGAAAGTCTTACCAAACCTAAGTCAGCCCCTCTGTAGTTTTTCTCTTGCCCTTGTGCCCGACCATCCCGAAAGTCCAATCGAGTCTTTGTTCAAAATCAATGAAGCCTTCAGTCTGATAATCAAGATTCTCTAGTCCATGACTGATGAGCCATTGAAGACCTTTGGGTAGTGAAGTCGTACACTCATATTACACTCCTACCCGAGTTTTGAAGATTTTGAAGTTGTTGCTCGATCTCTAAAGACCTCATCTCTAGCCATAAGGCCTTATCATCTTCTAGAAGATGGATACTCTACATGTATATCTGTTTGATTTTGAGATGTAGCTCCATTGTGTATGGCTCACAGCTACACTTTATATAGTTATATGACATGGATCTACACTGTATTTGATTGGTAGCCATGATTTTATTTCATCCTGAGCATGGGTATGCCCGCCTCGGTGAGAAAATTATTATTTTGCAGAAGGCACCTCCCAATTTCTGGTCCCTAGGCTCACTTGTTTGGAATGTTGGAGAAGATTGTTAATTTATTTTGGCCATCAGATGCTTTTCAGACCTCACACATTAGGGGGCATATTTTATAACCTTAATTTGCACCAGACATGCCTACCTGGCATCAGGCCATCTCAGATTCCCTCTTTGCCAAAACACTGTTGAACACCTTTTCTTAAAAACCCCTTTTATAAAGACCCACGTTCCCTGCTCCATTACTGCATGCGTGTACACGCTATCTGACCCAAGACATCCCATGTGTACCTACAAAATCACAAAAAAAGGAAAGTTGCTAACGGAACACACAACTTTGGGTAAGTTAACTAAACCTTTCGGCCATGCATGGTCGGTCACTTGACCAAATACCTAGCTTCTTCTAGCCTATAAAAGAAGGGTTAGGGGTCCCATTTGAAAGGAGGAGAATCATAGTAAATAAACTATACCCGATTGAGCATTCCCTTTGTCCCAAACTTTATCCATCCTTGTGCCAAGAGAAGTATAGATCAAAGTAGTTGGAAGACAGTGAAAGAGGAGCCCAGGAACAGGATCGAGGAGCAGTAACCGACTTTATCATTGTAAGGTATCATTGTGAAGTTAATAAAATAATTTATTTTCCCATCCCGCCATATGAGATTGTCATTATTGGAATATTTATTGTATGATTGATTAAATCTCTAACCTGTTAGTTCATAGATCAAATGCATGTGGAGTTCTTTGTTTGTCTTTAGTGAATGCAGGTCAGCATTGGGAGGAGAGTTGCAGTCAAAGAATGACCAAGCGCGAAAAGGGATTGACATCAAACACGAAAAATAAGGTATGTCAACTTAATCTCTTGAGCCTTGTATTTACATATAAGTAATGAGGTTTAGGCATGGGATGATGGTAAAACGTAAGAATCTTTAGGTCATTTCTGCATGCATGACAAAACCCTTAGTGCTAGTCTGTAGGAGGGATTTCTCACCCACAACATAAGTAGAATAATACAATTCCTTGTAATAAAGGCCAATATTAATAAGGTCTAGAAATAAGGAAGAATAAGTCAAATGTAATAAGACCTAATAGAGGCTTCCGATTCTAGAAGGATCACCCTCTAGACTGTTCTTTTGGATAGATAGATTTAGTATAAATAGGAGTAGAGGGTATGGGAAGTTTTGTCTTGAGAATTATTGTAGTAGAGCTCTGCTTTGCTTGAGGTTTCACCCTCGAAGAGGCAAGTGAACATTGTTTCCTATCAATAAAGGTATAATTTTGGTGTTTTGGTTTCATCTATTGTGTTGTTATGCTGTTTTTCTTTGCAATATTTTTGTTTTCAACTATTTTAATAGATATAGCACCTTACAAGTGGTATCTGAGCACTTTCCTTGGAAGAAAATTGCAGGTTATTTTTTCAGGGTAGAGACGTATTACGACGTCTTAAAGCTACAGATATTTGTCATGTCTACTGGACATGATTTAACCATATCAACAACTTTTCTCTTGGATCTTGTAGCCAGCTGTACCAACCAAGATTTCCCATACTTTCTTCTTGGAAAATGCAATCTTTCCACTACCTTAGGATCTATATAGCTATGACTAGATCCTAAATCTATTAAAATAGTAAAGGCGTGGTTATTGATCATACCTTCTACTTCAATTATGTGTGATTGAAATTCTTCTTGCTTGTTTTCCAGGGCTACATAGATCCTTGGTACACTTCTGCCCATGTCTTCCACTATTTCTGATTGTTGTACATTGTGGATACCTCTCACTTTGTCACTTTTGTGAGGAAAATCTCTATACTTATGGTCTCCTTTACAACCCCAACATTGAATGGGTGTCTTCCTTGGCCTTTTCCCACCTACCTCGGCCATTCTTTGCTCTCTAAAATATTGATGTCCTTGAGGACTATTTCTGAAAAATGGTGGCTTGTTCCCCTTCTTCCTTAGTTCTCTCTTAAACTTCTTCTTATCTTCCAAAGGTCTTTGGAAAGTAGGCTTTCCTTTATGATGATCATATAATCACTTGGCCCTTCTTATGGTTTCCTCCAAAGTATCGGGATCATCATATTTAATCTTGTCACTGATAAAGGATGGTAGCCCACTCAGATACCTATGAATATTAACGGTCTCATCTTTGATGAAGGAGACATACTTCAACAGTTCTAGAAATCTCCTCTCATACTCATCAATAGTCATGCTGCCCAGTTTTAGTTCAAGTAACTCTTTCATCTTTTTGTCATAATACATTTGGTCAGGTATTTCTTCTCAAAATGCTTCTTGATTTCCTTCCAAGTAACGTTCTTCTCTCTAATCTGTTGCACTTGCACAAACTTCTCCCACAACATGGATGCATTTCCTTCCAACTGATAGATAACAATTATTCCTTCTGCATGAGAAGAATAATTATGCAGTTGGAAATATTTTCCCATGCCCAACAACCATGTCTCAACATATTCATGTTTCTTGTGCTCTCCATCAAAGGTAGGAGGTTTGATCTTGTTCATTTCTCCTTTCAATTCATCCACCCCAGACCTCCTATGCTTCCTGACAGGGGATGGACTTGATTTGTTGTGTTCTTTCCTGTTGGAATTCCTTTGGGAGTGATGGTGATGTCTGCTACCACTCCTTGATATTCCTTTTTCCTCAAGGGTCCTGTGGCTTCTTGGTTTGCTGGAGCCACTCTCCCTATCTGACTTATTTTCAATTCTTTCCAGGCTTCGTATTAACTTCATGTTGAAGTCTTCCTGTTTCTCCTTGGATTTCATAATCCTTTCATTATCATCCTTGTGACTCTGGACATCTTTTTGTAAATTTCTAATGGTCTCTACCATATTTATGTTATCATCCTTTTCTTATCCATGTCCATTGGATTTTGTTCCTTCCATACCCAATTGGAAATTCATTTCTCTTCTTTCATATTCTTGACTCTAAGCCTCTTGTGCATCATTCATCTCTGTGTACTTTGTGATAATTATTATCTATTCTGGCAGCTGTTAATTCTCCAAAAATGTGCAGCTAACAGAACTTTGTCAGGCTAATTGTTCTCACTATTTTCATGAAAACATGAACCATTCTGATTCATTAATATATCAGACTTATTTTATGTTTATTTCCTGAGAAGTTGATTGTTCAGATTTAATTTATGGGTGAACAATTATCTTCTACTGTTCAAGACCTTTCCAATTCCTGCTTCCATGCTCAATTCTGAGTTTTGAGCAGGAAGTTATGGATATTTTAACAATTTGTCTTTTTAGGGATGCAATCCCTGTACCTGGATTATTCCATATTAGAGTCAAATTGGCTCTTGGATTCATGTTGGATCTTCTCTTCAGGTTTACATGCCTTCTATACTTCACTAGGTGTAGTTCTGTACATATCACAATTCCACGGGCTCCTTCTCTAAGCCCTTCTCTGTTTTCAAAAACAATTTTCGGCCACTTGGCCCTTTTTCTTCGGCTCCCAATCTCATGTGACCATAGGTTGTGACCCATTTCTAACAGCTAGGTGATTATCCTATGCTTCAGGCCTCTACGTCTCTGGAACTTTGAGGCTTCGGAGATCTTCCTTCATTACAATCCATTTCCTCTGAACACCAATTATCTAAATACTTAGAGGACATACTGATCGACGATCCTCATGCTTTTTTTAGTTCTATGGTGGGTAGGAGCTCCAGGAATCCGGTCTTCAGGAGTTCTGAGGCTCCATCTTGCGTTGCCTCACGAATTGTTGAATTATTAGAGATCCTCTCCTTCCTCCACGTATCATCTCCCAATCAACGATCGACATTTAACTCTGACCCTCTAGGAGTTCTCGACTCAAGTGACCTGCAACTCAATTCATCCAGAGTACCAAGTCTCTGGGCCTTGGGATCTAGAGCCACGCGTCCTTTTTTATCAACGGTCTATATGGACTCCGACCTTCGGGCCTCCAGAAGTCCTTGACCTCAATTGTTTATGCCTTGAATCCTTCGGAGTGCCAAGTCTCCTGACTACAGGATCTACTGTCGCATGTCCTCTCTCAATCAACAGTTAGGATTTACTCTACTCTTCAGAGCTTCGAGGGTGTCACCTTCCTTGCACCTCATTCCTTATGAAGGCCAAATTGGTGAACTCCTGGGGTCTGTTGGCACCAATTCTTGCAATGGGGTAGTTTCTCTCTGGTTTTGGGCCCTTGGTGTTAAATGCGAAGAAATGGGGCTTAAAAAACCCATCAAATGTAATTTTTCCAATGGTCGCAGCCATGAGCGCAATGTGCAGCACGCAGAAAATCCATTTCGGGTTAAAAATGCAAGTAGGCAGGCGGCTCCAGTATTTAACGACGAGGATCAATCGATGGAGAAAATCAATGTTTGGCGGGTAATTGCAATCAATGGAGTTGCGCAAGGTTTAGCGCAAGAGATAGCGCCCATATCGCCGAAATGATCAGGGTCGTCTGATCTAGTGGGGACAGGTGGCAGCTAGTCGACATTTCGGGGATCACAAGTTGGGAGGACAGGGTTCTCCCTTGGGTTTCAAAACCACAAAACGCGAAATGCGATAGCCCTGGGATCATGGCCCGCGGTCATGGCCTAAGGTTCGGTGGAAAGGTGGGGCCTAAAGAAGAGGACAGGGGCGATTTCAGGATATTTAAAGTGAAAGAGTCGATGTGATCTTAACCATCCACCCTGGGGACACGTGGCAAAAATCCATGGTTTTGCAGGTTGAGAAACTGGGAGAATGAGACGGGATACATCATGTATCCCCGGTGTGCAAAACCCTGAAAGGATTAGGGTTGTTCAATGAGAGCGATCTCGGTTGTCCGATCTTAGAAGACACGTGGAGGAGGGTCCAAGCCAGAAGGGGCCCCACGTCTAAATATTGATCCAGGCCATTCAACCAGGGGGTGTGTGGTGTGTGATTAAGCCTAGTCGCTATTTTGGCTACCAGGACTTCAAAAGACAAGGGTTCTTGGTCTACTCCCTCCAATCGCCGAAGCGCGATTCACGAAAGCCCCTGAGGTTTGGGCCCACAATCTTGGCGCCTAGTCACAAGGTAGTAGGGCTAGTAAGTGGGAGCCAATTGAGTTTAAGCGCTCATTGAGTGACGAGCAATCATGACCATCCGATGAAAAAATATTTGGGTCATCGATCCCTGAGGACAGGTGTCGCGCGATTAAGCCCGGACGCTATTTCGGCTACCAGGACTTCAAAGGACAAAGGGTTACTCCTCCATTGCATTTCAAAACCTTGAAACACGAAATGAAAAATCCCTCAGGGATAGGCCCATGGTCCTAGCCGGTGATTATATGAGAGAGGGGTAAAGAAGGCACCAACACGATGTAGCCCCCTTCGCGATTTCGGCAATCGGGATTCTCAAGGGTGAGGAGTTTACTCCCTCCCATTACTGATACCTGAAATTTGTGGAGCACCTTTGGTTTTAGCACAAGGTCACAACCCATTATCATATGGAAAGTAGGGCCAAAGGGAAAATATAGGCAATTGTTCAGACCACAGACGGCTAAGAGCTGAATAAGGAATAAATCCTGGCCTTCGATGCTAAGGGAAGATCAAGCCATTGGTTTGGATAGGGAGATTTCGAAACACAAGGTATCGGGGATCCTGGACATAGCATGAGGAAATCCCTGAAAGGAAAATGCCAAAGAGTCCTTAAAGAGAGTTGCATGGCCTTGTGGTTACGTTGAGATTGAAACCTGAAGAA
The DNA here is from genome assembly GCA_009831015.1 of Picea engelmannii. Taxonomy (NCBI): domain Eukaryota; kingdom Viridiplantae; phylum Streptophyta; class Pinopsida; order Pinales; family Pinaceae; genus Picea; species Picea engelmannii. Next base: position 1,024,808 of record ML780367.1, on the reverse strand, counting down.
ATGAAGGTTGGGCTCCAAGCTTTGGAAAGCCGACACATGGTCACTCTCTGTGTATTCAGTCTCGGCCACCCTCCATGGAAGAAGCAATTAATAAAGATTGAGTAGGTGGTTGAGACCTCATCTCAACCTATAAATGGAAGGCGTGGGGAGGGTCAGAAGCAGTCATCTCGTGGTACTCCGATGGACAGTTTCCCTGCAGAAGCCATGTCATCTAAAGAAGTGTCAGACAAGAAGCTACGTGTACAGTCTGAAGGAAGATCATGCGCACGTAAATCCTTAACTGAGGTAGCTCAACTACCCTCCTGAGGCCAAGGAGGTTAATTTCTCTGAGTATATAGACTCAGTTTTAATATTTTGTAAGGATGGATGGTAGAGCTAAGCTCCCTATTGTAAAGTTTTGATGAAGCACTGGTTTCCCGAGGTTATGTATATGTATGTGAAACTTCTTGTTTAATGACAAAAAACTTTCTTACTCCATCTTGTTTCCATCTAATACTAGAAGAGTTCATGATTGACTGATTCACATGAATCATTGTGACTGTGTTATGATAAATGTTTTATGGTAACACTGTTATTATTTCTTTTAGTATTCTTGTAATTTGAATACAAGAAGTTCTTGTGTTTAAGTTCTTCCTCTTTGGGCTGTTGGAAGCCTGATGCCTACAACATACCTTTGCATTTTCTCACCGAAGTCTTACCCCTACTCACCCTTACTATGAATTATTGATTGAAGTTAGATCAAGACCTCACCTATTCATGCATAGCCTGATCTAGGATTTTGAGTTAAACGATATTGTTCTGAGTCTGTTCTCTTTCGATCACCCTTTATAAGAAAATTGTGACATATAAACCGATGGGCATCAGGCTTACTCCTACCACAATCCAGGAGTGACTTCTCGTGCTAACAAGGTCCACTTAGTACAACACACCCGAGTTGCTACCTGTCAAAAACATGGGGTGACATGTGGCCTCACCGTCGAGTGACACATTTCAAGTCACAATTGGCACCTAAGGTCTGCCAAAGGTACAAAAACAAGTGACATGTGGTAGAATTAGGGTAGGTCCATGTCACCCTAGGTGAAGTCATCATACCATGTCACTTCAGTGCTCTGGGACTTCGGGGATCTCTTCCTCCCATGCAACCACAAACCATTTTCTTCAAAGTGTCGAATTGTTGAACTTCCAGACACTTGATAATTCGATGACATGTGTCTCTGATATCAGATGGTATATATTCACTCTGAAGTTTGGGACTTCAAGATTTCAGGAGGAAGTCCATTCTGCTCACACTTCCACCAATTTCCTCAAACTCTGAGCCACCGAACTACCTGGGAAATGCAATGACTCTCCTCATTTTGAATGATCTATGGATGAGAATCACTCTGGGACTTCATAGTATTTACCTGTTGGAACACCACACAACCAACATACTGCCAAAATTCAGAATATGTTCATCTGATGACACATGTCCCTAGAAATGGATGGTCTGGATTGGTTCTAGACTTCGGGACTTCAGGGCTCTGGCGCTTCGGATCTACAGACTTTGGTAGTTTTCTATGCTCTAGTTTTAAAACGCTCAAAGGGTCGAAGTTTGAAGGACTTTTGTGCTTAACCTCTGTGCACTTTCTCCAAAACAAAAGGTTGTGAGGCATCTATCTTCTTCTGAACAGATCCTATGGTCCAAATTTAACTTTGTGGCCCAATACCACAGTTTTCATGGTCTCCTTTCTCTGCTAACTTCCATGAACCTCTATACCACCTGATCTTTCCAATACCACCCAGAAGCTCTCTTAGCACTGCTCTGGCACTCTGTGCATTAATTCCTTGTGGAATTTTGACTCCCAATTCCACATTCGTGGCCCATCCAAGTTCAAGGTTGAAACCATGGGCTCTGATACCAATTTGTAGCATGCCCAGGCTGCCTTTTCGGGACATGCTAATACAAAACCTACTATGTTCACCCAAGCCAGTCATGCCACCGAAAAGAATCACTCTTTCTCAGCTCTGATACCAATTTCCAAGCATCCCCAGCCACCCAAGCTGAGAAGCGCTACCTCAAAACCAAACTGACCAAGTTCTGATATAGATTTGTAGCACACCCCAGTCTTAGGCCACTGGGCTATGCATGTTCTGTTAGAGCTCATAAAATATATGTAAAATTCAAATTTAACAGATATAAACATTCTTCTCATACGCATATTCCTGTGGAAGTGACAGTAAACACATACATGCAATAAACAAAGTCAATTCTGATAAACTTAAGACATGTACTTAACACAACATGTAAAATTAACATAGAATTGGTACTTATCTTTTTATGAAAGCCACCGACTACGTGCATACCTTCCACGAACCTCCCAGCCTTAGACCATGCTGCTCCAAGCTATCAACAGTGGGTCACCCCCAATTTGGAACTAAACTCCACCCAGGGTAAAGGAAATCCTAGGCTAGGATGAGACTATGGAAGGTTGCACAATGCAACATGAAGGATTCCCTCTAAGGAGCCTACTTATGCTCACCGCTCATAGACTCTCATTCCCCACATGCTTGTCCCACCCCAAGAATATACACCTTCACTGCTCCACAGTCCATCAACTGCTCCACTTCCCTTCCAGGGCTTCAACAATAGGTCGGATTAGGAATTCTCAGAGCTTTGTAGCTGTTATTGGACTCCTTCCAGGAGAAATCAATTCCCCAATAATCTCTCTCACCTGGAGAGAGTTTCTCATAGGCCTGAAAACCTGCTTCTTCAATCCATGGGCCTAACAACCCACCTCTTCAAAACCACAGGCTTGGAAACTTGCTTCTTCTGTCCATCTCCTAAGTCAAATGGGTAACCACAGTAGCTAAATCGGGTAAGGTAGGGTATGGGATCAACAAAAATACCAGTGTGCGCAAGTTATAGAGGTTCGCGATGGAAGAGGGTTCAACAATGGTGGAAAATGGATGAATTCCTTCCTTCTCATTGCATGAGGGAATGGGGAAAAGTATGGAAAGAATACGAAGAACCCCCACAATGACGGATTCCCCCCCATAAAAATTGCATGCACCCACTTTGACACATGGCTCTCTTGGGAGCTCATTCGTCTCCACTTGGAGTTCGTTCCTTTCCTCAAAGGAACTTAGGATAAGAGGGTTTTATTTCCCAAACCTTAGTATTTCAGAAAAATACATGATAATATTCCCTTGGGTTAAGCCCTCAAGCTTGAGAGACTTGAGGTTAGTCTCCCAGCCCCTCAAGTCCCTCTTATTGAGAGACTTGAGGTCAAGTTATCATCAAGTGAGGATAAAATAAGAATATATCAAAAAGAAAATGTTTGGAACAAGGTATGGGCATTATGAATTTAAAGTAGTTCCATTTGGGATATCAAATTCCCTAGCTATTGTTATGTGTTTGATGAATGCATTGTTGAGGGAGTAACTAGAAAAGTTTATAATTGTTTTATTAGATGCTATTCTCATCTACTCTAAGTCTAAGGAGGAGCATGATCATCATTTAAGAATGGTGTTAAAGGTTTTAAGGGAACATAATTGTAATACCCCAAGGTCGAGCCCCTGTTGAATTGTAATGATGTTTATAGGCTGGTGATACAAGTGTTTATAAGCTAGGAGGCTTATGTGTTTATTAGGTCGAAGAGCCTGGATGCGTAAGGCCAGGGAGCCTTATTTTTTATATGTAAATACTCACATCATTAATATAATTACATCGTTGCGTGTATACAAACTACGAAGAAAGTGTTATGGGGGACTAAGCTCCATTGGGCAGGGAAAGGGAAGGGGCTAAGAAGCTAGGAAAAGGGCTAAGCTAGAGGGATTATATCTAAGTGAATACTATTATATTATTATTTCCTAAATACCAAGGTTTGGGAAATAACTAAAGTTATCCTAAGTTCCTGTGGGAAGGAGAACGAATGATAAATGGAGCTCATGCAGCTTCATGAAGACATGTGTCCGATTTGGGGCACACAATTTTATGTGGGGAAATCTGTCGTTGTGAGTTTTCACTCGCCATTCTTTCCATGCTCCCCATGCATACATGCACTCAGACACTGAGAATTCTAGAATCCATCCATTTCCTCCATCGTTGACCTATGAAACCTATGAAACCTACAAATCCATGAAGCTAACCCATTTTTCCAATGAGGCACAACATGACTGCGCAGTTCCTGAGCCATATCGTGCCCTAGCCATCTTGTTATTTCTACCCACATTTTTCTCTGGACTAGTGTGTCTTGTTGTCATTACCAGAACCCATACTTGATTTTTCTATTGTGGTTACCCTTTTGACTTAGGAGCTGGACAAAAGAAGCAGGTTGTCAGGCATGTGGTTTTGAAGAGGCGGGTTGCCAGGCCTATGGATTGAAGAAGCAGGTTATCAGGCCTGTGAGAAACTATCTCCAGGAGAGAGAGATTGTTGGGGAAGTGATTTCTTTTGGAGGGAGTCCAACAATAGCTATAGATCTCTGAGAATTCCTGATCCGGCATGTTGTTGAAGTCGTGGAAGGGAAGTGGAGTAGTTGATGGACTGTGGAATAGTGAAGGTGCATATTCCTGGGGTGGGATAGGCATGTGGGGAATGAGAGTCTGTGAGAAGTGGACATAAGTAAGCTCCTGGGAGGGAATCCTTCTTGTTGCATTGTGCAACTTTCCATAGTCTCATCCTAGCCTAGGATGACATTTACCCTGGGTGGAGTTTAGTCCCAGCTCAGGGGTGACCCACTGTCGATAGCTTGGAGTAGCATGGTATAAGGCTAGGAGGTTCATGGAAGGTCTACAAATAGTTGGTGACTTTCATAAAAAGATAAGTACCATCTCGATGTTAAGTGTTTATGTTGTGTATTATGTACATGTCTCTATATTTATAAGAATTGCATGTGTTACTACATGTATGTTTTACTGTGATTTCCACATTTAATTTGTGTATTAGTAGAATGCATATTAGTTGTTTAATTTATATGTATGATGTTCTGCAAAGAGCTCTGTCTTCCATAGCCCAACAGGTCCATGCCTGGGTATGTATAGTTTTGATTATCAGAACATAGTGAGCAATTTTGTTTTGTATTTATTTCAAGCGACATTGCCCAGCAAAAGGATAGGGAGTTACAAAATGGGTGATAGAGCAGAGTTTGAGGTAGTGGATTTTCCCGGCTTGGGTGGACTGGGACACTAAAAATTGGTATCAAATTTGTACATAGCATTTTTGTAGTAGCATGGCCGGACTTGGGTGGCCCGGGGACGCTAAAAATTGGTATCAGAGCCCATGGTTTACACATTGAACGTGGATGGGCCACGGATGTGGAATTTGGAGTCAAAATTTCCACAAGGATTTGATGTACAGAGTGCTAGAGCGATGTTGTGAGAGCTCCTGGGTAGTAATGGAAAGATCAAGAGGTATAGCGGTTCGAGAAAATCAACAGAGAAAGGAAACCACAACAATCGTGGTATTGGACCACAAAGTTCAAATTTGAGTCATAGGATCTGTTTGGGAGAAGGCAGACCCTTCACAACCGTCAGATATGGAAAAAGGAGCATGGTGGTTAAGCACAAAAGTCCTCTAGACTTCGCCACTTAGGATGATTTAATTTCTTGTCATAAAAGAGGAGAAATCCCCAAAGATCTGAAGTTTTGGATTCGATCTATGCCTTAGATCACTGGGATAAGTACTTGATCATTTGATTTGGCTAGAGACAGATCTGAGTCGTCAGATCAAGCACATATCAGGAGGTGGGGTGCAGTGGTGAAGGTTATATCCCAACCATCATATATATGTGTGAGCAAAGTGAGTCGTAGACCTCACGACAATTTGGAGGTTCAAAACTCTGAGAGAAGTGAGAACTTAAGATGTAAGGAGAGAAATCTTCTGAAGTCCCGAACTCCAAAGTTAATTTGGACCGTTTGTGTTTGAGGACACATGTCGATAGATCATCCTATTCAAGAATATGATGTTCAAGGGATTTTTCGTGTAGTGTGGGAGGTCTCCCAGAGCCCCAAAGTCCAGAATTCTGAAACCAATCCGGACCATCCGTTATCAAAGACATGTGTTAGCGGATTATCAAGTGTCTAGAAGTTCAACAATTCAGCACTCCATAATAAATGGTTTGTGGTTGAGCAAGAGGAAGAGATCCCTGAAGTTCTGGAGCACCAAAGTGACGTGACATGATGTCGTCACCGGGGGTGACATGGGAGTGTTAAAAAATTCACAGTTCGCTAGTTTTGGGGTGTGCATATGTGAAATCCTTCGAAGTCCCGGAGCCCCAAAGCTTCAAATCTCCGGAGTCTCGAAGTCCCAAAGCCTCGAAGTCCTAAAGAAGTGGATGTGACATGGCATGATGACGTCACCTAGGTGACGTGGACCTCCCCTAGGCATGCCAAAAAATTTGTCAAATAATAACTGAGATATCTAAAACTAGTAGAAAGTTCTGTAAAGTTATATGGGAGAACTGTCTTGTATGGATCTAAGTCCACATATGATAACCCTTCATAAAGAACATTTTGTTTTTTTTCATTTACCTTTAAATTCGATGACTTGCAGAAAAAATAACGATTCTATCAATTTCTACCCATTCACTTAAAGTAGCATTTCTCATGATTACTATGTCATCCACAAAGAAAATGTGGAGGATCCTTATCATTCTATATACCTTTATGCCTGCTAGATTTCTTGTCACTTTTCTTTCTTTTAGTATTAAGCTAAGACCCCTCCAATACCGATATGAACAACATAGGGGATAAAGGGCACACATGTCGTAATCCTCGACCGCTTCTGAAGAAATTTGTAGCTTCACCATTTATTAATACTGCAAATGTTGTGGTAGCAACACAACTCATAATCTAGTTGGTGAGTTGAATCCCAAAGCCCACTTGTATTAAGATCATCCTTAACAATTCCCAGTCAATACAATCATAAGACTTTTGAAGATCCAACTTCAGAATAAGTGATTTTATTCTCTTTTGTTTAATGTTGTGGAGGCATTCATGTGCAATACCAATGGCGTCTTGTATTTGTCTGCCTTTCAGAAATCCAAGTTTTTCTACTAAAAGTGATATGGAAAGGATTGGTTTAATACGATTTGTTGTGATTTTTGAAATTAATTTGTAACATAGGTTGCAAACAGAGATAGGTCTAAAATCTCCAAAGGTAGCAGGTTTATTTGTTTTAGGGATAAGGGATATAAATGTGGAATTAAGGCCCCCTACAATCAATCCTCTCTTCCTCGATTCCTCAACCATCTCTAAGAGGTTGTCTCCCACTAAATCAAATAAATGTGTGAAAAACTCAACTGTCCAGCCATCGGGCCCTGGACTCTTATCTTTCTTGAACAGGGATAAAACCTCTTTCAACTCACCTATGCTAACTGGGCAATGTAGGGAATTTGCTTCTTCTTCATTTACCAGTCGAGAGAAGAGTCCCACTATCCTGACTTGTTCTATTGTTGTTTGAAAGATCATGTGCCTTGAAGAAGTTCCTAAAATAATTCACTGCCTCTTCTTTTATTTCATCCTGACCAGTGTGAAAAATCCCATTGGTATCTAAAATCTCCCATATATGATTACGATTTCTCCTGTAACAAGCGAATTAATGAAAAAACTTAGTATTCTGGTCAGTTCTTTGTATCCAAATCGCCCTGCTATGTTGCCTCCACAATTCTTCTTTTTCTTTTAATAAAATATTTCTTTCTTGTTCAAGGATACTAAGGTTTCTTTCTACATCCAGGGAATATGTGCCTTCTGCCATTAGAAAAAGATTTTCTTTTATCTATGATTCCAACTTCTCCAACTTCAATAAGTTCTTGTCGTTTCTATCCCTTATCCAATGTTTTGTCTGTTTATTCAGGTCTTTTAGCTTCCAGATTAGTCTACGATGCATGCCTGCTTTGGATAAGTATTTTTGATCAGTCCATACCTTATGAACTAGGTCGTTGAAATCCTTTTCGAGTAGCCATTGTGAATTTAGTTTCAAAGGATATGGTTTGTAGACAGGGTCGATCCAACTGTAGTAGTACCGAAGCATGATTTGAAACAAAAGGGTATTCCACCCAGGATCGATATAAACCTACACCAGTTAATAGTTATTCAGGAACATAAAATATATCCAGTCGCTTAGCAATAGATCTAGTCCCAACTTGCCCATTCCTCCAGGTTAGGACTAATCTATCCAGTTGGATATCAATTAATTGTTTGGATTGAAATTGTGTTTTGAAATAAACTGCCAATGGTCCCTCTTGAGCAGATCCTCCCCATACTTCACTCGTAGAGACTGTAAAATTCAAATCTCAAGCAATAATCATATTTTTGTGTGACAAAAGACCATTGTCAGCCACAAAGTTCCAAAATTGTTTCCTCTCCACATATGGGCCATAGATTTTAAGTAGAGTGAGCTCCATTTTTCTAGCAATGCACATCCCTATCAATAAAATGCCACCACATGAAAGGTAAGGTACCAAATCGACCTTGTTTGGATATGTTGGCCCTTGACCAAGTTTGAGGAAACACTTGGTCATATTTGACCGTTTTTGGAACTTCGACATCTTGTCAAAGATGGAGCGCAACGCAAAGTGGAGATTGTGGAAGCTAGACCCCCTTTTTTGGGTCCTCTTTGGGTTTTGGGGGATAATGTAATGGGTATGGGATGTTGGCCCATGGGTTTACCCATGTTTAGGCCTATTTTGTAAAGTATAAATAAGTAGCTAGGCAATGTAAGAGAGGCCAATAAGCTAAGTGCTAGAAAAGAATTTGCGTATATTGTGTGACCAACTTGCAGAGTTGAGTGCAAGTGTTGTAATTGGTGAGTGCACGGATTGTAAGAAGGCTCTGCGCTAGATCTACTCAGGGAAGGAGGATCTGGCGAGGTGCGCACATATATCCTTTCCTATGCAGAGTACAAGTTTGATTTTTGTGCTGTAATCAGATTGACCAAAGCTAATAAAGAAGAAGAATACTTTGTGGACGTAGCCCCAGGGTGGGGGTGAACCACGGTAAACCAATGTGTTGTGCTTTGATATGATTATGCTATGTGCTTTGCTATGATATACTTAGATAGATCTACTTTTCTTTGTGCTTCTTAGATGTATGGATGTAGATCTGACATATATGAAAGTTCTGAGTGCTAGACCTATTTTGTTGTTGCTAAGTGCTAACTTAACCTAGATCTAAGTGAATGTTGTGGTGCTCTGCACCATATGCGGAGTGCCATGAGGGTTAAATACTGATGAATGATCTATGCTAAAGTGTTTTCTAAGTGTTAGAATCACAGATATGTGTCCCAGCTAAGGTTGCAGACACCTGAGTCTTGCAACCACCCCTACCTCTACCTCGGGTGAGACTTCATCTGCTTCACAGGTGTTGTCGAAAGGGCCGGTAGTTAGGGTTTTGTTCGTGCATTGTTGAAGCATTGAACCATAGGTTTGTCGTTGTGCCAAAAAATGGTTCCGTTGCTGGGACCTGAAACTGTGATTGTTGGGAACCGAGGAAGAAGAAGCTTTGTGCAAAAAGTTTGTCCTAAAATTGTAAAAGCTATGTGTATGGATCTATGCCCTAGTGCACAGTGATCCACTTGATCTGAAAATCTCTGTGCTGAAGAAGGAAGGATAGATCTGAAAATCTCTGTGCTGAAGAAGGAAGGATAGATTTGAAGAAAAGAAGTCAGATCTGAACGCTTTGTGCTCTAAGAAAGGTTAAAGTGGAAGTTTCTAAGTCAGATCTACAGAAAGAGGTAAGATCTGTAAGCTTTGTTCTCTGATAAAGGTAAGAATAGTTAAAATTTCTTAGATCTGGAAGCTTTGTGACCTGTATAAGTAAAAGAAGTGAAAAATTTTGTTTCTAAAGTATGGATTTAGGTATGCTTGATAGATTTTTTCCTATCTTGAAAACTAGGGCATTGTTAGATGAAAGAACGTTTGATATGAATAGATCTGATAAGAATAATGAAAGATATGTTATACCTATGCATAGAAAGAATTTTTGGACTAACCAATGGATGCAGGGTCCTAGAAAGAAATTTTTGCGGGCTAGCCATCATGATCCTAGCACGCAGTACAAGAAAAATTGGGGATCATGGAAGAGAAAGAGATGATTAAATCTTTGTTATAGTTGCAGAAGACCAGGACATCTTGCTAAGGAATGCCCTAGGAGAAACCCTAGTTTCCTCTATTGTAAGGCTATGGACCATGAAGTACTGGATTTCCCTAGAATAATTACTAGACTTGAAAAGATGAATATGGAGCAAGGTCAAGAGACTAAGATTATAGAAGAACCCCAGAAAGAATCAGAGATTATGTTACTGAAAATGAAAGAAACCCTGGATGAACATAAAGATGCCAGTTTGTCAGAGATCTTCAAAGAAAAGGAGAAAATCGAAGTAAGAATAAGAGACTTCGACATCGATTGTTCTCTAGATGAGGGAACACAGATGAACATTATGACAAAAAATACTTGGGAAACCCTAGGAAGGCCTGCTATGGTTCCTTCACTAGGAAGAATAGGGTTGTTTAAAGGAAAAATGGTAACCCTGTGTGGCAGAATTACCCAGTTAGCTATGGGTACCCATGGAGTTTCGACAGAGGAAGAGTTTGAAGTCATTAGATTTATTGAGGACTATTCCCCATTTCCATCTTTGTTAGGCAAGATCTGGATTGAAAAAGACCAGATCTGAAGAAAAGAATAAAAGGAAGCCCTAGAACAGAAGAAGCGAGAACTCATGGAATTTATGACTAGAAGGATCGCCTACTTGATGGAAGAACAAGAGAACAGATCACAGTTGTTGAACACCGGGGACCTGAATGTCGAAGTTGTAAGAGTGTTAGAGGAACCACAGAAGACAGAAATACCTAATCCATATGATGAAGGAGTATTACCCTAGGATCTGAAGAAAGAACCTCAGCAACGCGAAGTGACTATGTCGAGAGAAGATAAGACTCGGAATGGAAAAAGGATGACTAAGACGAAGCTCACTAGGAAGAAGGCTAGGACGCTAAGTAAGAAGAGAGCCAAGATAGAAAAGTTATAGAAGGTTCTGGAGGAAACTTCGCAGAAGGAAAAATCACAAGAATTGAGCTTCGCCGAGATATCAGAACAATGACATCTGGCACTTCGCCATGGCACAGCAATATAGCCATTGGACCGATATACCCATTCAACTTCCACCCCAAATGGATAGGAAATCATTAAAGGATCACCACCAGACTATTGGACTGCGCCATAATGGATGGATCAACATTCACGAAAGCTTCATACTCATTGCAACCAGACTATTGATGAATTTCCTATTTAGCTCATTGCACCACGCATGAATAACACTTTTGAAAACTGAAAACTGGAAGCCCGCAGAACTCGTAATTGTATACAGTGATCATTGCAAGAAGATCGTTCACCCTAGTGCAGTGTTTTGAGATCATCGTGACCTTGCTTATCTTTCCCAAGTGCGTATGTCCGACGAGCTCACCACGCTTGAGGAATCCATCACAGAAGTCCTTCTCGATTTAATGACTGAGAAAGTCATATCGGAAAGAATAATGTCCATAGGAGTCCAAGCCTCATCGATGAGAGGAGTGCAATCCTCCCCATCAACTACTCGAGCTGGAACATCTCGAGCCAGCGCAGAGAGGAGAACTAAGCATAAGGATGACATAGCCAACACAAAGTTAGTGCCATCCATTCTACCAGCTTACATACCCCCTCTGAGCGATGAGATTAACAGGGACAATGTCCCTAGAGATTTTGAATATACCCTAGTAACTGCATATTTACTGAAGGGAGTACACACCTACCGCGTAGATCAAGACAAGGTTACAGCATTGAAGTTTTGCGACTTCAACCTGGGGGACCGTAAAGTTTATAGCATGTTTTCCTCGTATAATTACTTGACGCGAACTAAGGGAAAGAACTCGAAGCTCGTCCCGCAGCAATGGACGATGAACCTCACGCAGTCTACTCTGCTAAACGTTATGAAAATACTGCACTTCGGCAGACACCAGGAGGTGAATGCTTGTGTAAAGTTACTGCTAGCAAGTTACCACAGAGGATACTTATGGTTAGATCGTCACATAACTGTTGATCCGGCGTTGATCAATAGGATCACCGGGCTTAACATGCAGGGCCCTGATCCCCATGAGTACTATCCTGGAAAGACCACAAACTGCACTCTTGCGCAGAAGATAAAAGAGGCCTATGGCGATGTTGAGAAAGGCGGGAGAGGCTACAAGGTAGCTTCTATTGAAAGTGGCGCAGTGCGCCTCGCATGCCAACTAATCGCAGGGAAGATGGTACGTAAGAATCGACCAACACAAGTATCAGGCTTCGTAGTTGACCTCGCAGGAAAGTGTGCAGAGGGACTACAGAGGAACTGGGCAAAGTACCTGGTGAATCAACTGGAGATTGAGTGCAGAGAAGCTCAGGATTAGGGGAACGAATTCCATTTTAGCTGGCTCTTGATACTAATTGCATTTGTTGCATGGGAGCTACCAGAAGGCGCAACTTTCCCGGACCTTGACCCTTTTGAGCCACTAGCTGCGAAGTTCAGTACCTTGTGGTACTCGAACGACATGAGAAAGCAATGGAAATCGAATGTCATTTTCCATGTATATTATAATCAACTGAAAGCATCCATAAAGAGTAAACCTCACATAACCCCGAACACTTTACAGAGGTTCCAACCTCTGATAAAGTTTAGTGTGGACTACCATTTTATATACCTAACCCCACGTGCTAATGAGCACCAAGAACAACTCCAGTCCTACTATAAGTTGGCAGAAGAATACCTGGAAGAGATCACCAAGGATTGGTCGGTGGACCTCCTTGTTTCAGCAGACCCTGGAGAAATTTCAGACATCGACAGCCCAGAAGTTGCGCAAGATACACCTGGGCCCAGTAGAACAAAGAAGACAAAGGAGACGAAGAAGCCCGAAGAGGTTCAGGATATAGATATCATATCTGTAAGGATGGCTTCCATTACGCCAGACGAAGAAGGTGATGACGAAGAAGGTGCAGAATCTGAGAAACAACAAGTCGAAGTATCGCCACCCAGGGACGAAGAAAACTCATCCAAGAAAAGGAAGGTTTCACCTCTGAAGTCTTCCTCCAGAAAGAAACCAAGAACCCCTGTAACTAAGATGTGAACTGCCCTCACGTTGGATGACATTGATTTCATTGTTGCAGCAGTCAATGATGCTTCAAAGGAAATAATAGAGAAGTAGGAAGTGAAGCAGGAACAAATGTATAGCTAGATTGAGATCGCTCTCCAAGGAGCACAGTAAGCACTCCAATCTAGTTGAGCAATATCTACTATGCCTCTACCAGAAGGAACAACAGAAGAAGGAGACGAGTCAGTCTAGCTCCACAAGATTGTTGATACAATTGAAGTACGCCTTCGACATGCTCAGGAATAAAAAGCGCAGGCCACCCAGGCCCTCAAGAAGGCACAGGAAGAAATTATTGAGAAACATCAAGCAGCGCAACAAGAGAAGAATGCTCTCCAAGCAAAATTTGAAGAAGACCGAGTGAAGGTCCAAAAAGAGAAAGAGCAGCTTCTCGCGAAGCAGATCGAAATTGAAGAAGCAGTCAACAGAGCATTTTGCTTTATGACCAGCTTAGAGAAGAAGGCCGAAGAGCCCATAGAGTGTCAAGTGATGAAGCTGGCTGAAGTTATTCAGCAGCTTCAACAAAGGGTCATGGAATTACAACTCCGGACCATACCACAGACTTCGCAAGAAGTGCGCAACCAACGAGAATTGGATGCTCAGAGTGCAATTGAGAGGATTAGAAAACTTGTTGCAGAATGCAAACAACTAAGTAAAAAAAGCGCGCAGATATATGAGCAACTATCTGAAGACCCAGAGTTGAAGAAACTGGAGTCCTAACTCTAGGAAGCAAAGCAACACGTAGATACAGTACAGGCACAACTCAAGCTCCTGTCACCTATCGAGAGGATGAAGAGATCCTAGGAACAACGAACTGCCCAACAACTTGTTCTTACCATGTAGAACAGAGTGATGGAAGTCACCCAAAAAATCCAGTCGAGCCAGGAGGAGGCCTATATATTGTTTGAATAAATTGAAGGCCAAGGAACACTACTCGAACAAGTAGTTGTTACAGTCGAGCAACAACTAGAAGGGCCTATCAACAAAGCAGTTGTTCAGGTGTTTGTTGAGTAGGAAGCAGTAGCACAGAGACAACCTGAAGCAACTCGATCCAAGCTTGAGACCCTTGAGGCAAATTTACCCAGATCTAAGTGACTCGGGACGAGTCACATGTGAGTGTTGGGGGCTTGTTGCCCCTTGACCAAGTTTGAGGAAACACTTGGTCATATTTGATCGTTTTTGGAACTTTGACAACTTGTCAAAGATGGAGCGCAATGCAAAGCGGAGATTGTGGAAGCTAGACCCCCTTTTTTGGGTCTTTTTTGGGTTTTGGGGATAATGTAATGGGCATGGGATGTCGGCCCATGGGTTTACCCATGTTTAGGCCTATTTTGTAAAGTGTAAATAAGTAGCTAGGAAATGTAAGAGAGGCCAATAAGATAAGTGCTAGAAAAGTCTTTGTGTATATTGTGTAACCAATTTGTAGAGCTGAGTGCAAGTGTTGTAAGTGCTAAGTGCACAGATTGTAAGAAGGCTCTATGCTAGATCTACTCGGGGAAGGAGGATCTGGCGAGGTGCACACAGATCTCCTGTCCTATGCGGAGTACAAGTTTGAGCTCCGTGCTGTAATCAGATTGACCAAAGCTAATAAAGAAGAAGAAGACTTTGTGGGCGTAGCCCCAGGGTGGGGGTGAACCACAGTAAACCTGTGTGTTGTGCTCGGTGCCTCGACCTGATGTGTTTGTCTCTTTCCATGTGTTGTGCTTTGATATGATTATGCTATGTGCTTTGCTATGATATAATTAGATAGATCTACTTTGCTTTGTGCCTCTTAGATGTATGGATGTAGATTTGACATATATGAAAGTGTTGAGTGCTAGACCTATTTTGTTGTTGCTAAGTGCTAACTTAACCTAGATCTAAGTGAATGTCGCGGTGCTCTGAGCCATCTGCAGAGTGCCATGAGGGTTAAATACTGATGAATGATCTATGCTAAAGTGTTTGCTAAGTGTTAGAATCACATATCTGTGTCCCAGCTAAGGTTGCAGACACCCGAGTCTTGCAACCACCCCTTCCTCTACCTCGGGTGAGACTTCATCTGATTCACAGGTGTTGCCGAAAGGGCCAGTAGTTAGGGTTTTGTTGGTGCATTGTTGAAGCGTTGAACCCTGGGTTTGCCCCTGTGCCAACAGGATCCCAAGTAACCAATACACCTCCTGAGGTACCAATCGAGTTAACAACACAGGAGACTCAGGAAGGACGCAAGCCATTCATGAATGTTCTTGATTTTTGTTCATGTACCAATGTTTCCTATAGGAACAGAATATCCGGGTGAGTTCTATCCAATAGACGACGGACATAGGTAGTTTTTAGGGAGCCCCCGATCCCTTTAAGATTTAAGGAGAGAAAAATCATTATTTTTCCCTTGCAAGGTCTTTCATCGCTCTAAGTTCCCCACTATCAGTGGAAGGAGGAACAATATCTGGTTGGAGGGAGGTCGAGGCCGACGATTTCTTCCTTGCACTTCTAGTTTTTATAGGTGAGTATTCGATGCCCAGGAAAATTCTTTTCCAGTCCCATCACCACCTTGATGGGAGGTACTGGCCTCCCCACCCCGAGACAAGTTTTCATACATTGAATTCCCCAAGTAAACCGATAAAGGAACGAAAGAGGTGGAGTTGTGAATGTAAGGTATCAAGGAATCTAGCACCGCGTTAAAAGAGGAGTCATCTTCCTCTGGTTCATGACAACCAGGAAGAGAAGCAGGGTCCTAGAGCAAGTGAAAGGTCAATAACTAGGTGGATTCCGGCTGGCTGGGGTCATTTAGGTACTAAAGAAGGGTCTGATACATTTCCATTGACAATGGTTTGAGCGAGACTCCCTGAAGTTACAAAAGGATCAACACCCAAATGTGCTACCGAAGTGGAATCCTTATCCACTTGTCGAACAGACCCCTCTGCTGTGGGTCCAGTAGGCTCCAAATATGACACAATAGACACCTCACCATTAGTTGTATTATGTTTTAACGAACAGGAAGCACCAACAGGAAGCATCCAGAGCCTCCTTTTCCCAAAATGTTAAAGTAGAAAAAAGAGCAGGACTTATGAGTTTTAACTTACCCGAGAGACTATCTGCTTGTGTCGATGGACTGGTGACCTCCGTCGAAAAGTGAAAGGCCCCGAAACCACCTGAATCTTCATCAAGGGAAGAGTTATATAAATCTTTGTAAACCGTCGTATCCTCCGAGTCATTTTCTGTAACCCATCCTTTACAATCCTTTCGGAGGTGTCTCGTGCTATGGTAGAGGCTACACCTGAAAGGTATGTCGAGGTAATCAAGCCTCTGTAAAATTTTATGGCCTCTCCAATCAATCTCTAAAACCTCTGGAAGTCCACAGTGGATGTGCATTTCACCAATATCCTCTCAACTTTCCTAACATGGGTTGTAAGGTTCTGTCTATCCACTGAGATGAAAGCACCGAGTGAGTTCCCAATCGCCATTAATGAACCCTCATTCCATAGGTGGATGGGTAAGCCTGGTAATAGCACCCACAGATGGCGCTGCTGGAAGTACTCTATAGATGGGTCAAAAGATACCCTCCACCTTTTCAACATGAGGCTACTGCCTCACAAAACCCTCCGGCTTTCCAAAAGGATAGATAGGTCTTTGGGTGCTTTGCAAATGAAACCTAACCATCCTTTGGTTAAGTACAAAATCTCTAGAGCATAACCTATTAGAGGCACCCAGTGTTGTTCGACCCAAGATTGTAAAGAGACCTTGCACAAATACCTGTACGAAACCCTGCCAACTAACCCACAGAATGCCATCCTAACCGTCTCTTCGAGCCCCACATCCAACCCCAGTACCATCTTTTTAAAGACTTTGTTGGACTTCCACTGCTTTTGTCTGCACCCGGAAGGACCCAAAGGCTTCCACACCCTTTTCTGTGTGCAGGGAGGAACAATCTCCCTTGGAACCTCAGACGAATTGCTCACATTCGAAACCTTTTCAACAAGTCGAGAATAATCAGAAAGTCCAAGAAGAATACCAGATTTAGTGGACGGATGGCCAAAATTAACATTATTTGGAGTAGAAAGGTAAGTTGTCAAGTCACTGGAGGGAGATTTTATGGTTTTCATACCATCCCCCAAGGAGTCGACAGTGGCGAAGAGGTCAACTCTCTGCCAAATGACCTCGTATGTTGCACCCATAAGTGCATTGGCGTCGTCGGTTAAGTCATCCTAACTAGACTTGGCCATAGAAACAAGCCACCTGGGCTCCACTAAAAGTTCTATGCTAGAGAAGTCAGTAAATGCTCAGTAACCAAGAAAGTTAATGGAGAGTAGCTGTAATGTTTTCAGGGTCCATTAATAATACCATTAATTCCGCTACACAGGAGAATGTGGAGGAAACTGGGTAAGAAAAAGAGGCTACCTTACCAAAACTCTATTGTAATGTAAGTTTGGGAAAAAAACGATAAACCTCATTGTGAACTTATGATCACAAAACACTAAAATTGTAACATAAGACATTTTAACAAAGTTCATATCAAGGGTATCTATAATAATTCTATTAATATTTAACTATAGTGCATATCAAGACTTATCGATAATAATTAGATTTTATTACTACTTAACTTTTTACTTTAGCTTTTAACATTATGTGACCATGCACAAAACTAAGGATGAAATTGACCAAATATTCTACTCACATATAGTTATATGTGAGCCTGCTCACATATATAACTATATGTGAGCCTGCTCACATATATAACTATATGTGAGCCTGCTCACAGGCTCACATATAACTATAGTGCATATCAAATATAACTATAGTGCATATCAAGACTTATCGATAATAATTAGATTTTATTACTACTTAACTTTTTACTTTAGCTTTTAACATTATGTGACCATGCACAAAACTAAGGATGAAATTGACCAAATATTGTATTTGAAGTCCACATCAATATTTCTCTCGGAAAATATGCAAATTTATTGTAATGAATATTTATTTTCTCTTTCAAGGATCGTTCGTACACAGATGAGAGGATCCATGAAAACTAATAAACAAAAAGCAAATGAAATCATGAGACAACTTTTATATTCAAGTATTATCTTTGGTTGAAATAGTTGCCATGTCTGAGGTACATGACAAAGTCTACATTCAATTAAGACTTAATGTTCTTTGTACTTCATGGATTATTGATATCCATTATAAGTTTGATGGGTGGAAGTAGTATATATTTTACATGCAATATTTGAAATTTTATTGGTTGTTCAATCCAAATCAAAAGTTGGCATTTTGTCTCTTTTTCAACATATCGTACATGTTAGATATGATTTTTTTTATTTTTTTTCAATACTTTTCAAATATTTGAAAGTAAATTTTTTTGATTTTTTTTATTGTACATGTTAGATATGATTTTTGTTTTTATTTAGTTTTTTTCATACTTTTAAAATATTTCAAATTTTATTGGTTGTTCATTTCAAATCAAAAGTTGGCATTTTGTTTTTTTATCAACTCTTTGTACATGATAGTTATGATTTTTCTTTTTATTTCATTTTTCTAGAACTTTTATTTTATAATAAGAAA
>ML780367.1:956898-995807 GCA_009831015.1 Picea engelmannii | reverse complement strand
GCCTATAAGTGACATTTCCTATTAAGAAAATGGATCTAGGGAAAATTTTAGCAGCTAAATTTCGCCCATGGGATAATTTTCCATACTTTTTTCCAAACAAAGATTCACCAATTTCCATTTTTCTAAAAATGATTTACCCAAATTCATAGGATAAAATTATTTTACCTTAAAAATCCCCAAAATTTTATAGAAACTATATAAAATCATTGGAAATTTGAATATTTTTATAAAAATATTGCCAAACATTTTACAGTTTTCATATTAAGGACTAGTGAGATTCACCAAGGTTTATACACTTTACAATAAATTTCCATCCTCAAAATTTTCCCTAAATGGATTAAGAGCCTTGAGAAGGTTGTTGTGAGCACTCCTGGAGCAATTGAGAGTTCATGAAGTCCCTATATGTGAGATTCCTAGCCAATCAAGTGCATTGGAGCCCTGGAGGGAAGTGGGAAGGTTCGAGTGACTGCGTGGTAGGGAAAGGGGATCCCATTCCTTGAGTTGTGAAGGTTGAGG
This sequence comes from Picea engelmannii, assembly GCA_009831015.1. Taxonomy (NCBI): domain Eukaryota; kingdom Viridiplantae; phylum Streptophyta; class Pinopsida; order Pinales; family Pinaceae; genus Picea; species Picea engelmannii. Next base: position 995,291 of record ML780367.1, on the reverse strand, counting down.
GGAAGAGAGTTGAAGGATTGGAACTATTGTTGGAGTAGAACCTAGGTTTTGAGCTACTGAATGTGGAGAGTTGATATCCGAGAGGGCTATACCTCCTTGTGGACTCATAGCCTCAACTCGAGGGTGGTATTTTGTTGAGAGAAATGGAATAGCAACGCCTATGGCTGGGAGGAACATCCCTTGTACACAGCCAGTCGGTTTAGCAATTTAAAGATAAGTTTTATACATTAAATGTTAATTTTGTTGTGTAAAATGTTTGATTTGAATGATTTTGGGTTTGTTGATAATGCCTTCATTCATGGGTTTTTATTTACGTTGTTAGGTGCATGGATAAATTAACATGTGTTTGTTGTTGATTTTATTGTGTAAAGATAATTTTTGTTTAAGTGGTTTTAGCAGGTAGGGTTTTTAAGAATTGGTATCAGAGTTGTAGGTTATACCATCAGGCCTATAGGGTCTACTACAACACAAACAAAGTTTCTACCTATGTTTTGTTTGGGTGAAAATTCCAAATTGACAAAAATCCCCAAATTTTGGGTGTATATAAGTCGAAATCGACTTAGGTATGTTGAGAATTTGAAGTTAGTGGATGGGTTTTGGTTCTGGAGGCCAAAAACAACAAATCCATGGTAGTTGCACATGTGTTTGGGGGCGAATTTGAGTTTGCCCAATTGGAGAAATCAGGTTCAAAACCCCTCAAATTTAGTTTTCGTGTTGGGATTTCTAGTTGCAGAGGTCAACTTGATGGATTAAAGGGTCAAATGCAACTTGGAGGGGTTGAATCTAGTTGAAGGAGCCGATTTCAGGGGATTTGTGACAGTTACTGATACAATGTGTATCGACAGAGAATATAAGTATTTCACTGATACATTAGCAATAAAATATCGTTTGGGCCGCCGACAAAGGAATCGTTTTCAGTGAGAAAATGCAATTTTCTTCACCGAAATGCTGACAAAAAATATGTGGTATCATCGATGATAAAAATGTGTTTTCTTTGTCAAAATGTTGGCGAGAAGATGTGGTTTTGTTGTCGATATGCTAGCAAGAATATGTGATTCCATCATCAATACGTTGACAAGAAAAGTGGATTTTTGTCGATACACAAACGAAAAGGATCATTCTTTATCAGTGATAAAGATGGATTTTTTTATCGGTGAGAAAAGTAGATTTTTTTCTAATATGCCGACGAAAAAGAATAATGTTTTATCGGCAAAAAAAGAGTATTCTATGTCGATACGCCGACGAGGAAAACACATTTTGTTGTGGATATGTTGGCATGTAAAGGACATTATGTCACCAATACATCGATGAAGAATGTGATGTTGGCACCATGTTGGAACTTATACGTCAGCAAGTAAAATTGATTATGACACTGACACATCGACATAAAATATTATTTTTGGGGCCGATACGTTGGCAAGGGGAAAGGATCATGATCATTGATAAAGGACAAATAAAATAAGGAAAAGAAAGAATAGAAAGAAGAGAGAGAAGAAAAGAGGAGGAAAAGGGAAGGAGAAAACTGATGATTTACAAAAAAATGTCTGGAGCCTAAAACTTGTTTTGGGCATAATAGGATCAGTTTAACTTTGAATTTAATGAAATTTTAGGTGTGTGTCCATAGTGATGAGGTATACACGAATGTCAGTGAGGCCCACTAGTTAATGTTTCTTTCATTTTCTAAAAAATGTGATGTAGTGACTTTTAAAGGTATGGGACGTGCTCAATAATCGAGTCGTAAATAAGGGTGAAAATTTTATAGATAGCTCAAAAAGCAGGCATGGAGATAGCAATTTGGGCCTCTAGAAAAATTCAAAGGGGGTTGGAGTGGAAATTATGAAATAGGGAAAAATACACTATTCTCAGGTGTGTTATGGGGATTTTGTGAAAACTTCGAAGGAGGAAGAGGGACCCTAGATCACCTATTCAGAAAATTTTGTTTACTCTACTTTTTATCTACTCATCAATCTAGACAACTTTGTCTTGAGGGGAGTTTTTCCAATTTTTATTTGTTTGGGAGATAGCCATTTTTGGCCCAAAATTCTAAGCCTGAAGGAAATGCAAAAGGGACAAATTGAAAAATCTGGATCAATGCAGAAGTTGGATGGAGTGTTAGATTCTAAACCTGAGAGTTTCTTTGTATTCAAAATAATGAATACTATCAAGGCCTGATATAAAATTTTTTATGGTTATTGCCATATTTTCTTCTACAAAAGGCCAAGGTTAGCCCTTGAGATTTTTTGTACCAGTGAAACAAGTGCAAAATGGGGTTAAATTATCCTTTTCAAAGAGCCATAACTTCTATCTCTGAAATCATAATAAGGAATGCATATAGTTGTTGGAAAGGTAATCCAGAGAACAACATGAAAGAAGGATTTAATTCTATTAAAGAGCATTTGGTTTTTTATAAAGATGCAGGAAAAAGAGAAATTGAGCTCTGTGAACCATTCAATTATTCAAAATGAAGATTTTCCAAATAATGTCAATTTTGGAAAAACATTTCCAAATACCTGTTACTGGGATCTGAGCCACAGGCTAGGCATAAGAGGGAGACCATAATCATATTCGAAGCATACTTACGGGATATACAGGAAGCTATCAGTCGATCATGAAGAATAACACCAGAAGCTATCGCACGATATGCGGACATCGCCAACTTCCTGGCCACATGCCAAACAATGTGGATACAACCAAGGAAGAATCCAGATAAACAGTGACTACAGATGCGTACTACATCACAAAGGGTGATATCGACATGGTCATCAGTGAATGGCCTGATGAATGGAGGATCCCAACCATTACCCGGGAAGTACCAGAAACAACAACAAAAGGAGAGGCAGAACAGGCAGAAACGTAGCCTCCAGAAATCCAAGTGCCCAAGAAACCACGAACGAGCCAAGGCAAGCCGACTCAGGCAGACGAAGGGTCAAAGCAGACAGGGACCCAGAAGGGGAAGAAAGACACTACACAATCGACCAACGGACAACTGAAACAAGCTAAGGGAGCGCAAAAGACCGCTCCAAACCCCCTCACATAGGAACCAGGGGGAAATAAGAGACTAGTCGCGCTGGCAGGAGGCACGCGCAAGAAATCAAAGGCACAATGAGCATTTCCAAACTATACGATCATGGAGAACGATGGGGAAATGATTGCTAGAATGGTCTAGGATTGCTTAGCAGAAGATTTTGATCATGCAGCACACCACAGGGATAAACTGCAAAAAGAGATGATAGAAATGGGACAGTTCCTCAAGAAATTTGGGGAAGCACAGACAACAAGCAACAGCAAAGGCATATATCCATCGACAATACATACCAAAGAAAGAGTGGAGGTAAAATAACGAGACCTAGTCCACTCCATGCCACACACAAATGAAACAATTTACATCAAACCTAGCATGCTGTGCATGGATGAAATTGTGGGGCAGACACCCCTGAAGGATTTGGACCACATCCAATTGGTCTTGACACAGATGCCATCAAGTGCACTACACAAATTACAAGTTATCATCCACCATGAGGTACAGTCTCGTGCACATGAAAACTTAGTCGAGCTACAAAAAGAAACAAAGAAGCGAGAGGCCCTGGAAAAATTCTGTGAGCAGGACAAGTTCGAAACTCAGGAGGAAAAATAATGCAGGAATGAACTGGAATGAAGAGTGGGAGGAATTTTTGAGAAACTCCCAAGCACCGTGCAAGGGAATGAACTCCCAATAGCAGGAAAGATTGACCAAATTGCACAGGAAATTGATCAATATCAGAAGGAGATCGAGAATCTCTGCGAACAACTCACACCAACCACTCCACCGACAATGAAGGAGAAAAGGAAGAAGAAAGAAACATCACAACTGCAGGAGATGGAGCAATAGGTTAGCACAACAGTTGAATTTCTCGATAAATCAGCGCAACTTTGGACAAGGTTGGAGGAGGACCCACAGGTCCAATGCTGGGACAAGGAAGAGGAAAGGATCTAAATAGAGCCACTACATGAATGAGTAGCAGAAATACTCACATAGGTAGAAGGAGATAAAACACAGATAACACAGACCTAGGCCGAATGTGCAAGATTTCTGAACGACAAAGTGGTTGTTTAGGTAGTAGACACCATCAAGGAGAAGACCGCCCAGGCACTGACAAAAGCAACAGAGCTCAAGGAAAATTTCTAGACAATCACCAAGGAGATCAAAGAAGCTCAGAAGAATTAGGTGACTCGGGACGAGTCACATGTCAGTGTTGGGGGCCTATTGGCACCAGGATGAAGTGGAAAGAATGATGATCATGGGAAAGAAAGCATGCAAAAACGGAAGTAACTATTGGAAGGTAACACAACACACACACATGCAAGAAAGTGTGCACAAGGAAAGCAACAGCTGGAGGAAGAACAACACGTGTGCATGGGAGGAAGACCTAATGTTGGTAGGGTTAGGGTTTTGATAATACATTGTAAATGGATGAAGAGCCCGATATATATAAATAGAGATATGTATGTATCATATAGAGGTTAGTTTTCTTTTGTATTAGCTCAGCTTTTGTAATGTCCTATCATAGCTATGTACGAGTTGATGCGTTATGTAATGCTACTAGGAACCATTTTTGTAAGATGTTGAGCTAAGAACAAAGGAGAGAAGGAAGATCTGAGGATTAGATCGCAGGCTGTGGAGCCTTGTGTGATCTAGTTCGCCTCACACATATCTTACCCATCTGAGGGAATTGTAAGCGTGCGACGCTGGAGATGCAGAAATACCATAATAAAAGAGCCAAGAGCCAAATATTTGTGGACATAGCCCAGGAGGGTGTGAACCATGGTAATATCTGTGTAATATGATGAATGCATCTATATCTTTGTTTGCTTCCAACAGTTAATTGTTATGCTGAATGAATGAGTTAATACATTGTTTTGGAATACGATTGTGTTGAAATAAACTATGAAAGATAGATGCACACCCGTGAGTAATAATATATTTCAATCCTGATTCAGAGTATATGGATCATAATAATAAACCCCTATCTCATACTCAATCCTAGGCTATAAACACTCGAGTCTTACAACCACCCATTTAAAGCTATCTCAGGTGAGACTGCGCAGTGCACTCTGTGTATTGTGTTGCCTTCTGGTTTACCAGGAGGACTGATAGTTTTAGAGGATTTGTTGGAAACCCAAAATACATGAACCCTGGGTCAATAAATCATATGGTAAAGGAGAGTAGTAACCAACAAGGCCATATGTGAGTAATGGCTAAGAAAGAGTGCATATACTCATGATATTTCCTATGCAAGGGTATATAGGCACATTTGAAATGTAACATCCTAGTAATGGAAAGAGGTTAAATTATAGTAATAGGGTAGTGTTTATGAGTAGGGGAACACTCAAGAAGAGAATGTTATGTCAATATTCTATTGACTAGATGACCAGGGAGCTTAGTCATCAAGAAAATGGAAATACAAAGTTGGGTATTTCTGCAAAGGTGTTGGAAGATTTATCAACAAAAAGTTCTAATATTGTAGGTTGTTTACTCTTGAATAAAGACAAGTTACAATAGGAGGAAGGGAAATAAATTGATCTTGTATATGACACAGGTTATAAACTATATAGTTCATTTGAGTGAACAAAGTAGTTATTACTTGCACAAAAATGACATGGAAGCATGGAAAATCTTGTAGAATTTAGCTGAGGCAATAAAAAGCTACAGGGAAAGTAATTAAAAGTGGATAAAGGATTCAAGAAGAGTGGAACAAAATTATTATTCAGCTATTATAGAGCCAGAATGAATTGTAAGGGCATATCAACAAGTACTTTTATAAGACATGAGGCCAACAAGTGAAGGATGTCATTTGCATGCATAAGGAGTTAAGGAGGACTCCTTAGTATTGAAGGTAGAAATGTAGTGAAGGTAGCAAAGCTTTCTTCAAAATAGAGAAAAGATCCCAAGAGATAATGGGTGAGACACAGGGATGGGTAAATCAACTCTAGGGACTAGTCTATGAGGAGTTATAAGGGTTGCTAGTTATGAATTGAAAACTACGGCTAAAGTATTTAGAGAGGGAAAGCCAATTATGTTATCAGAGTGTGCAGTGGAAGTTGGGTAGAAGTGCAAAGGATTCAAGGGATAGAATAATGAAGGCCCATTCACTCAAAAGTGCCAATAGAGGAATACGACATTTCAATGGGAGAATCTTTGGTCTTGAGTGTAAAAGAAAGTTTTGCAGTGAGTTACTAAATGAACTGAAGAGAAGTATTTTAAAAATTGATAAGCCAATAGATAGCTAGAGGCAATGAAAAGGAATTCCATAATGATAATGGTTAAGGTGATTCAAGGATACTACAATATCAAGGTGATGGAATGATACAAACAACATCATTCCAATGTTCTAGAAGGTTTAAGCAAGGTAAGGTTAGAAGATGATTTCCTAAGCAGAGGTAGTGGCCAATAAGGAATGTTGTCTAGAATCACATAATGGGCAAGTGGGACTTGGCTATAACAGGTTCATATGAGGGAACAATAGTAAACAATTGAGAAAAAGTGATAGTGCACATGGCTACAAGGATCTAAAAGGATTTAAGGACAACTACATGAAGCACACGAAGGTAAAACATATATGCATTGGAGTGTATACTAGAAGAGATGCATGATGCATATAGTAAAGATAAAATTCATGTGATACATTAGTTGGCATGATGCCATTGAATGCTTGGCACATATTGATATGCATTAGTGCTTGTAGGAATATTTAGGAATAAATGTGGTATGCTTATAGACTAAGAATATTCTATTGTTATATATGTGAAATAAATATGTCATGATAATTGAATATGACTAATGATGGATTATGTATCCAGGAAAAAAAAGATATAGCATGGTTGAAAATTCAATGGTGTTGTAGCTGCAAATGATAGCCATCCTTATGAACACAAATGAGGATGGTAAGGATGTTGATCAAGAAGTTGGTGAAGGAATCCTATGAGCTTCTACAAAATACCAGTTGATTAGGTAGCATCAATTAATTGGATAACAATTATGCATGTATTAATTTGGTTGCTTATGTTGCATAAAATGATGAAGGGAATTGAGGTAAGAATTACCTCAGCTAAATTTCAATATTTGAATTGATGTGTAAAGGCAGGGGGTCTGAAGGTACACAATGTTGTTTAATGCTTGAATGCATTTATATATAATTTATTGGTATGCTATGTTGGTTAAGATATCATAACTAGGTCAAGTCAGGATACATACTCCTACTATAGAAATGGATGCCAATATATCTAGACATATGTGAGGCCATGTTGTGGTTGGGTATAGAAGGTATATAGCACCATACAATTTCTTAATGGTCTTCCCATGTATAACTGATGTTTGGATTGCAACCTCTTTGCTGACACTAAAGATCACTAAAGGATTGAATTCTTGGTGTTTTGTATGGGTTGAAGAGGAAGGTATCCAAATAGTCGAACAAGTGATCGAGAAGAGTTTGGATGATGCATGGAGGCATTGTCTAGACCTTCCAACTCACCATGGTGGAATACATTAAATAGATATGTGGTATTATGGAGTCAATGCAATGACACATTATACAGATGTGGCCATGGGTATCGGTACATTGGTTTATTTATTAATAACATATGAATGCATTATGAAAATCTTGGTGTGCTAAATAATGCATGTATGAGGAATGATAGTTTCATTCTTTTTAATATGATTAAAAAATATAAATGATTGAATTGTTAGTATGTACATCACTTGTGCATTAATACTAACAATTTGTTTGGCTGAGTGAAAGTTGAGAAAGATTGAAAGTAGAAGGGTCTTGGATATGGAAATGGTGTATCCCATAAGGAAGACCGATACTTATTGTTGCAAGAGACAAACATTATGATAAGGAATCTCATACTAGGAAACTTGAATTTTTCTTGTGAAACAAAATTGAATTTATAAGTGAAATTGCTATGATGATATCTCATAATGATTGTATGTGTGTGATACAATTGAGATGATGGCTATTGAATATGAAATCTTGAGAAGAAGACTATTGTTAGGACAATGGAACCCTATGATTGTTGCAGGGTACAAACTGGCAGTGGGAGTCTGGTAGTAAGTTAATTCTCTCCTTGCACGAGAACAACTTGGAAAATGATGGATCACCCAAGGGACTGTGTAGCAGAGAAGGGGATTCCTGATCCTAGAGGGTGGGTATAGCAAGGAAAAGGAAACTTAAAAATGCATATGGCATGGTGGTTGGAATCATAAGGGAGTGTCAAGAAATGACAATGAGATGAGTTCCTTCCTATAGCATCCTGTGAAGCACATGATAGCCATATAGATAAGTATCGCTTTATAGTTACAAACTTAATTTTGAATATATGTTATATTTTAGAGTTGAGAAATATTGTGAATAAGATGGTTGTTATATGATAAGGGCTATAACATGTATGTTTTCATAATGGATGTTATAGGAACAAACAAAGAAAGAATACATGAGTTGAGCACTTGGAAAGAAGAGTACTGGAAGGAAATGGAGCTCAAGGACAAAGGCATGGAACAAGTAAGGTCCAGTGGACTTGTTGCATCTTGGAAGAAGCAAAGTGGAGTTGAAGATGAAATACAAGAGGCACATATACAACTATTTGAAGGTTTGGATATTCCATTATCATAGTTGGAGTTCCTGGAGAAAAATATTTGAGACTTCATATCCAACCTTGTGCTAGAGCCCTGGATGGAAGTGGTACAACCTGAGGGACTATGGTGTAGAGAAGGGGGTACACTTCCTTGGGTTGTGCAGGTTGTGGGGAAAGAGATATTTTTTGTTAGAATTGCTACAGGAATTGGAAAATTGTGAAATTTGTTGCAACTAGAATTCTTGGAGCTGCATCTCTAAGACTTCTAGATGGTCTGTGTTGGAGCCTTGGAGGGAAGTGGTACAGCCTAAGGGACTACAGTGGAGTGAATCCCTTGGGTTGTGCATACTAAGGGGAATGAGACATTACAGGTTGGAATTTTTGCAAGAGTTATTGAAGTGTGAACTCATTACATATAGTTTGGGGCCAAATTTCCCATGAGTACATGTTTTGGGGCCAAAGATCCTATGTTAATTTAGGTTTGAGAGCCTACATGCTGAACAAGGCTTGGAGAGACTAGAATTGTAATATGTATGTACACCTATATGGTGTTTTTCACTGAGGACGGTGCAAAAATAAGGGGGATGGGATGTAATATCCCCAGTTCTAATACACACAATTATAATGTAATTGTACAAATATTAATTAGGATGGTGAGTTGATATGTTTGGGTGGGATAGCTCATATGAATTGATATGGCCAAGGGATGAGCTATGTAAAATGTTCATTAAAATAATTAATAAAGATAAATCATTGATTGTGGTACGAGTGGGATGGTAACAATGGGGGGATATGATTCCATAGGAGAGGGGGCTAAAGAGGGGTCCAAGGGGTCACCCATTTATATTAATCCAAGCCATTTTCATTATAATGTTCATTCCCTTAGAAATATAAGAGATTTATTAAAGTGATGCAAGAGTTGTAGGTGGGAAAGGTCAAATCAATCAATTTATGATAGCATGGGTAGAGTACAACCACTTTTTGGGAAATGTGTGAGTCAAGATTGCATGAGAAGAAAAGAAAATTTGAGTTCATTATTGGGGCAATTTTTCATGTTGGTTTGGAAGAGCAAGAGGAAGGTTGAGTGTTAGAAAAAAGAGAACCAACCATGTTATGATTAAGGACATGCATTGTTGGGCTATGTTTTATGTGGAAAATGAGGTTGTAGGCCTATAATGAAGGTTGTGTTTTTGTAAGTGACATTTCCTATTAAGGAAATGGCTCAAGAGCATTGAGAAGGCTGCTATGAGCACTCTTGGAGTAGTTGAGAGTTTCTGGAGTCCCCAGCTATGATATTCCTTTCCAATAAAGTGAACTAGATCCCTAAAGGGAAGTAGGAAGGTCTGAGGGACTGGATGAGAACAAAAGAAACCATTGTTCTCTTTTAAATAAGTTTCTTCAAATCTATGCTATTCAAAATTAGAAAAGGCATGCACCATAAAATATACCTGAATAACACAAGATATAAAGAATCAAGATGATGTATAATACCCAAATAACTATAGTACAACATAAGATACACCCGTGAAGATGCTAATGAAAACAAATTCATGTTGGTGGCCCCTCCATGGGAGGGTTCTTATTTATTTCCCGGATGTGTGGTAGCATTGGCTAGATTCTCCTCTTGGATGAAAGTAGCTATGTTGATATGGAAATAAAAGGTCAATGGATATTTCGATAACATCTCTATACTCTCAAGGGGAAAATATTATGAAAATGGTATGTCTCTCTTTATTTTATAGGAAAAATAGTGGTTATCCTTGATATGGTCAAAATAATCAAATATTATATTTAACTAAATGAATTTTAACCACAAATTTGAATTTATCCTTTAATTTAGATAAAACAAAGAGGAGAAAATGCATAAAAGGGAATTGTGACTTTAATTAAGTGAAACAACTTAGGAAAAAGGGGTTTTTCTAAGTTATGCAAGGGAGTAATGGTGTGAAAGTGTGTATGACAAGTGATACATGGACTATGATGGTGCATATCGGTAAGGCTTAGCCTTTTGGGACAGGGGTGTGAATAAATGGTGATAACATATGCTCCCTAATGTGTGAGGTTAGAAGCAAATCACATGACCAACATACATTATAGTTTTATTTCACTGGGATATGTGTCATCCAAAGAGGAGAAAACATACCATGGGAGAAGAATAGAAGGCCCGACCAGCGAAGAGGCCACAAAACCACTCTCAACAAAGGGTCACCAAGTGGGAAGTAATATGATCTCAATGAGATGAGGTAGGCATACCCATACTCGTTGAGAATACTCATGAAATCAATAAAGAGACTATAAAGGAGTATAAAATACAATATGATGTTGGAAATAATGGATAGACTACATCAACATGATAATATTAGTCTTGTATACAATATTTGGATGGGAAAATACAAAGTACATCCCAAATATGGTTGAGATGAGTACATAAGATTTGATGCCCCCTCATGCTAAAGGAAGGGGGTGGAAACAACCTAAGAAGCCATGTTGAACATGAATGGGTCTCCACAAATTAGTCATGAGAATACCTGAGGAAAACTCATCATGGGGCTATGAGAACGATAGTACAAAGCCAAGCAAATTTGAGGAACTACATCTGAGGCTGAATCATATATGTGTGTAAGATATCAATAATGTGAGGACATGATATCCGAACGAGTTGGTGAGAAATGAGGAATCTCTCATCATGGTACAAGGTCACCCATCGGCTGGAGGATAGGTACTAAGGTACAAAAAACTATCCCCTATAATAATTGTGTTGATGTCGATAGGGAAATTCCATTGGGACCCAATGATGATGAAGTATTTGTAGATCCAATATCCAAATAACAACCTATGAAGCCATAACTCTAGAAGCAACTACATGTGGGGGATACTTACGAGGAAACCCCTCGTGAGGTCTGCTACATCTCACAAATTTCTGGGATGATGGTATCAAGAAATGAATCAATGAACTGTCAAGTGTATGAGTTTCAAATGTGTGAAAAGGCGTTGAAGTTGAGCACATAAAAGACAACCAAGGAACCAAGGATAAAGAGGGATCCAAGGTAAAAATCATATAAGCCAACCCTCTAGAATAAAAGTGTTGAAGTTGATAGAGGGAAGCTCATTGGAACCAAGAATAAGGAACCACTAAGGGACCAACACGAGGTGAAAAGATGTCGCGGCTGATGGGAATTGACACTAGGGGATATATGGAAGGAAAAGAGAGGTGGAATCAAGGCTCCCTTTTCCTAAGCATAAATGTAGGGATAATCTAGAAGCAACTGAAAAACTCCATAAGGATGATGGGTGACTAGGAATAATGCTAGTCAAATGTGTTAGGGGGGGAATTGTAGATGGATAGCTGGGAAACATGTGATGGGTACAACGGATGGGGGGATGACTCATTGCAGATGCTCTAAACAAGGGAAATAGAGGGATGGTTCTAGGGGGGAATGAATGTGTGAGAAATACAATTTTTCTCTCTAATGTGTTTAGAAACACAGTGGCCAAGATGAATCCTAGTGGAGGAAGCCACTCAGTAGAGGGGGATTCTTCTTGGAAGTGCTAATGGGGTTGGCTAGGAAGAGTGAATAAGAAAGGGGGAACTCCTCCTAGAAATTCCAATGAGGTTTTCTAGAGGGAATGAAACTAAGTGGAAATTCTTCCTAGTCATGCCAATGGGGCTAGATAGCAGGAGATAACACAAGGGGGATATTCTTCCTAGTAATGCTAATGGGGCCGAATTGGAAGAAATGACATGGGATAATTACTCCTTGTAATATCAATGGGGAAGGATGGGAAAAAATAACTGACATCAAGATCGCCCTCCCGGTGATGCTAATGGGGATGAATAGGAGAATGACAATAAACCATGTCCAATAATATCAGTGAGGCTAACTAGACATAGAGGATGAAAATACAATATCATCGACTAATACCAATGGGGATGACTAGGATGGGAGAGTCAAAAGACTAGTATGCACCTGTAAATGCCAAAGGAGCTGGATGAGGATTGGACAACAAAGGTATCTCCAAAGAATGCCAATGGGGTTGGTCTAGAGGGCATCCAAAGACAAGTGAAACCTTCTTGGGAATGCCCATGAGGCTGGCCAAGAAGGAGACACACAAAAGGAGAGCTATTGAGAAGGCCTATGAGGCTAGTTAGGAGGTATCCAAACAAAAGGGGCCCATAGATTAATTCCAATGAAGTTAGTAGGAAGGAACCCAAACCACTAACGACTAGATGATGGGGATTGTCCAGGATATTCCAATGGGGTTGGTTAGGAGAAATCCCAACAAATGGAACCTTCCTGAGAATTCCAATGGGACTATTTAGGAAAGAAACAAGCAACCAATAGACACAACCCCCAAACTAATAATGCCTATGAAGATGGTTAGTAGGGGGATCATGAGGATGTTCCCATCTAATAATGTCGATGAGGTTGGATAGATGGGGGGGACAAAAGGGCCACTCCTCCTCATAATGCCAATGGGGATGGTGAGGAGGTGACTATGAGATAACCCCTCCTAATAATGCAAATGGGGCTAGTTAAGAGAGGAAACATGGGGAATATTTCCCGAGAATGCCAATGGGGCTAGTCAATAAAGGATCCCTCTAGGACAATAACCCTCCTGGTAATGCTAATGGGGATGACCAGAAGGGGAAAGAATGATTCCACCAACTAAGGGACTCAAGGGGATGCCAAGAGAATGCCCCCAGCTAGGAAAAAACATTCTACCAAATACCAACAAAAAATGTGGGAGTCTAGAGGGCGTAGTTGTCAAGATGATGAGAAGAATTGTATGTGGCTCAACTCTAGTATGGAGACTAACTAGACTCCCAAGCCTTAGGGTATATGGAAAAGCATGGAAGCTAAAATGAAACAAGGGTCCCTATTCTAGGGTGTCCATGTGAGGAAGGTTGTTTCACTAATTATATGGAAGATTCATAAGATGGAAGGGCTAAGACATCTGCTAAACTGAAGGGGGTCTTACAGGAAATTTTCAAGAATGATAGGCAAATGCAATGAGCAAAAAGGGAGAAAAATATGCTAAATGATGAGGAAATCAAGGCCTCATGGAGAACCACATCCATGAATAAAAGTGGTTATTCATAGGGAACCCTTGTTCAACAGTCAATAACAAAAAAAAAAAAAATGGTGCTTAAGTGGTGTGACCAGCTGAAGAAGAATTATGTGGAAAAGTATCAAAAATATGTTTCCAATGGAATAGATGGTGCATCGATCAGAATCAGGAGGAGGGGAGAAACTACGAGGAGAAGGTACTAGAGTTACACCTCCCACTAGGTCAAGCATGGGGACCTAGTGGTAAGTGGGAAGGATGCCCCCTACCATGGGAACTGTTAGCGTTAGAAGTCACTCCTAGATTGCAACAGGAGCAGAGCCCAACACCCATCAGTTTATGTCACGAATAAATTTAAAGGGTGATCAAATGGGTAGAGACCCAGGAAGGTATCACTCTAACTCAGGGACCAGGCCTGGTATGTAAAGAACAAAGGAGGTCTTAATCTAACTTATGTCAGTGAGTTGATTGTAAAATGAGCAGGTGGAAGACTTGGTGAGATGAGTGAGAAAGACTGCCTCGGGCATCAGGCTTTTCAGCAGCTTGAGGAAGAAAAACTCATAATACAAGATCCTCTTGGTTCTAAGCTTCGGGAACTGAAGGGTGACTTGACTGGATCCTCCAATTCCAAATCATTCAGCATTGAGAAAATAAAAGAAATGATTAGAGACAATGCAACTATTACAGTGATCCAACCTACATCATCCTATAACAACGCAACTCGACTGGATCCTCCAATTCTGAGCTGTTCTAACACAGTGTAAACAAAGAGATGGAAAGAAGCTAACATTCATAAGGCAAGAAGTCTCAAGTGCCAATACATAACCAGAGAAACCGGTGCTTTGTTAAAACTTTACAATCAGGAGCCTAGCTCAACCATTGATACTAAACAAAATGGCAAAACTGCCTACATATACTTGGAGCTGACTCAGGCATTGTAGGTGTGATCATATCATGAATTCAATGCTTGATGTTGAGGAGCTTCTCTTTCAGGCGGCACATGCAGACATTGGGCAGACTGCCCATGCAGTCGTTCGTCAGATGCAATCTCTGTCAGGATGGACTGTCAGTCCGCCTCTACGCTTGGTCCTTTCCTGGCCTTCTATTTATGGAAGAAGACGACGTTCAACCACCATCGACTACCACAATAACTGCTTCCTTGGGATTGGGAATGGCCTCGGCCAACTCTGTACTTGGACGACGTGGCGACTTTTATTTGGATGCTACTTTGTTGGACTGTTGTGAGGGGACCCCTATGGAGGACATGGATGAGGGTGAGACGAGAGGTAGAAGAGGAGCGGGAGATGTGATAGGGGAAGACACATGGCAGAAGGTAGTAAGAAGAGGGAGTAGGAGATGTGACAAAAGGGGGCCCACTTTAAACCGTCAATTCCAGACCCCCCCCCCCCCTATTAAAGGCAGAATAGTGGGGGGGTACGGAATCCATTCTCAGCCGCAGATCCAGGCGCCCGAATCTTAGCCACTCAAACTTGTGTGCTCAATTCCGGACCCCCCCTTCCACCTTAAAGGTAGAATGGCCAGGGGGTTCCAGAATCCAACCTCGACCGAAGATCTGGGCGCGTAGGTCCTGGCCGCACAGATTTGCTCGTTGCTTAACGGATGCGCATTTGCGACCGAAACTTAGGAAAAGTGGGTTTTTCAACCCACTGCTTTGCATTTACCACTCCAAGGCCCAAACCATCGAGGATAACACCCCTATACAATAAATGTCGCTAACATCAGGCTCCATGGGGGATAGAGCCATCCCTGTGATGCTCTAAGAACTCCTTCTGCAGTTCCAGTCGCCTTTCTGTTGGGCTATGGAGTCAAGTTCGAAACAACCTGCGGAAAATACATGCTGAAAAGTAACAGTAAAAGAAAAACAAAATAAACATACATGCTCAAAAGAGATTATTTATGTACAGCCTAATACTAATATACTTTGTACATGGGGCTAGGTGAAAGCAAATTTCCACCATAGCCAATCAAGTAACTTCCTGAATGGAAGCTCCTTCCTTCTGTCAATGATTACAAATAGGTGGTGTAACTGTGACAGCAGAACAGTTATGCTCTTCAACTCCTCCTTACAGGCTAAAGTTGAGATGAAATAGGGTGGCTCCAATTTGTGAAGGAAGTGCAACTCCATGTATTCCTTCACATGCTCATAGGACCAGTGGCAAACTCTAGAAAATTGGCAACAGGCAGCCTCCTCTGCTACACAGTTGTGGATGTGTGGTTGAATATCTATGGTAAGCACAGGTGGGTGGACAACTGACGTAGGTTGAAATATCTTAGGTGGTGGTTGCTCGCTAACTGGCTCTGCGCAGTCTATAAATTGCATCTTCGGTTGCTCCTCTAGTTCTTCTAGTTCCTCTTCTTGGCTTTCCCAAGGGTCAGAGTCATAATCGTCATAGATAGGACCTGTGGGAAATCTCTGCTTTTCAATGTGCTGCTCAGGGGGGCTGATTTCCTTACAATGTCTTTCATTTGTGAATAGAGGAGAAGGCTCTGCAGTCTGCTCTTGGAAGTTCTGGGTGTCCAGCTCAGAACTTGACTCATATCTGTCATACACGGGTTGGCTGCTACCCAGGTCATCAATCTGTGATGTGGGGCTCTGATGCTTCTCAATTGAATAGTCGTTAAAGCTAGGTGAGCACCAAACTTCTTCATCTTGCAAAAAAGGAACGAGCTCCAGATACTCCTTTTCAATCCCAAATGTAAATACATCATGGGAAATCTTGTGAAGAAAAAGAGAACAATCCTCTTCCACAATGGATTCTTCCTTTAAATCTGAGACAACAGGATCCTCATGGGCATAAACTAATGTCTCTATGGCTATGAAATATTCAATATCCTCTTCAAAAGAGCTGCCAAGAACATCTGCCTCAAGGATTGGAAACTCCTATGTGCATCGTTCAACTTCCCACCTATCCAGTTGGGCAGAGAGAGATTTTATCAGTTCCCTAACTACACCCAAAGCATCTTCCTCCTCCTCAGGGTATTCATCACTCTCATAACCTTCCTCTGATGCAGACGAATGGGGATGAGAAAGGACTGATTTCTGATCCAAGTCATCAGGATCATCCTCACAGCCTACGTAAGAAGCAACTCTATCTTGTATACAGTTGTTGTATCCCTCACAACAGTTATGAAAAATTAACTCAAAGGGATAAAGCTTCTGACAATAGGCAGTGAAAGCTGCATGAAATTCTACGAGTGAAGAAATGCTAGCAGGGGGTAAAGAATGATACCATTTACGAGCATCCCCTGCTAACGAGAACATGAACATTTTCAATAATACATCCTCATGATGCATCTCCCACTGCTGCATGAGTTCATGAAACTCACAGAGATACTGAGTAGGGTTGTCCTCCTTATGCTCTCTAAATATGGGAAAATAATCGCCCCATTCATCTGGAGAAGGGACATCATTAGGAAAACTGGGAATAGTAGAAAAAATAAAAGGAGCAAACCTCTGAGCAAGGATTTTCTCCATATCGAACCAGTGGAGTCGCCAGGTGAAAGATGCGCAGCTTCGAATGTGTCTGGTATTTGTTCACCATCAAAGGATAGATCCTAACGTTGTGGCTTCCCAGGAAACTTCTCAAGCTGAGAAAGCAACTGTTGAAACCTTCTCAAGAAAGCTCCTCTGGGTGAGCTTTCAGGTGTGCTAAAAGTAGCCACAACTGAAACAGTGATGTGGAAACCTTGGAGTCACCACAACGGAGTCGCCAGGTGCACAGTAGAAATCTTTAAGGGCTCTGATGCCTGATGCACCTTCAGAATTAGAGGCTCAATGTTGTTCAATCCTAGGGAAAAATTTCAACTTCGTCCCTGACAACGGTGCCAGAAATGTTAGTGTTAGAAGTCACTCCTAGATTGCAACAGGAGCAGATCCCAACGCCCATCAATTTATGTCATGAATAAATTTAATGGGTGATCAAATGGGTAGAGACCCAGGAAGGTATCACTCTAACTCAGGGACCAGGCCTGGTATGTAAAGAACAAAGGAGGTCTTGATCTAACTTCCGTCAGTGAGTTGATTGTAAAATGAGCAGGTGGAAGACTTGGTGAGATGAGTGAGCAAGACTGTCTCAGGAATCAGGCCTTTCAACAACTTGAGGAAGAAAAACTCAGAATACAAGATCCTCTTGGTTCTGAGCTTCGGGAACTGAAGGGTGACTTGACTGGATCCTCCAATTCCAAATCATTCAGCGTTGAGAAAATACAAGAACTGATTAGAGACAATGCAACTATTACAGTGATCCAACCTACATCATCCTATAATAGCGCAACTCGACTGGATCCTNGGTGACTTGACTGGATCCTCCAATTCCAAATCATTCAGCGTTGAGAAAATACAAGAACTGATTAGAGACAATGCAACTATTACAGTGATCCAACCTACATCATCCTATAATAGCGCAACTCGACTGGATCCTCCAATTCCGAGCTGTTCTAACATAGTGTAAACAAAAAGATGGAAAGAAGCTGACATTCATAAGGTAAGAAGTCTCAAGTGCCAATACATAACCAGAGCAACCAATGCTTCGTTAAAACTTTACAATCGGGGGCCTAGCTCAACCATCGATACTAAACAAAATGGAAAAACTGCCTACATATACTTGGAGCTGACTCAAGCGTTGTAGGTGCGATCATATCATGAATTCAATGCTTGACATTGAGGAGCTTCTCTGTCAGGCGACACATGCAGACGTTGGGCAGACTGCCCATGTAGTCATTCGTTAGACGCAATCTCTGTCAGGATGGACTGTCAGTCCGCCTCTACACTTGGTCCTTTCTTGACCTTCTATTTATGGAAGAAGACGATGTTCAACCACCATCAAATACCACAATAACTACTTCCTTGGTATTGGGAATGGCCTCGCCCCTTTTGTACTTGGACGACGTGGCGACTTTTCTTTGGATGCTGCTTCGTTGGACCGCTACGAGGGGACCCCTATGGAGGACATGGATGAGTGTGAGACGAGAGGTAGAAGAGGAGAGGGAGATGTGACAGGGGAAGACACATGACGGAAGGTGGTAAGTGGAGGGAATAGGAGATGTGACAAAAGGGGGCTCGCTTTNCTTATTAAAGGCAGAATAGCGGGGGGGTCTGGAATCCATTCTCAGCCGTAGATCCAGGCGCTCGAATCTTAGCCACTCAAGCTTGTGTGCTCAATTCCAGACCCCCCCTTCTGCCTTAAAGGTAGAATGGAGAGGGGTCTCCGGAATCCAACCTCGACTGAAGATCTGGGCGCGCAGGTCCAAGCCGCACAGATTTTCTCGTTGCTTAACGGATGTGCATTTGCGATTGAAACTTAGGAAAAGTGGGGTTTTCAACCCACTGCTTTGCATTTACCACTCCAAGGCCCAAACCATTGAGGAGAACACCCTATACAAGAAATGTTGCTAATAGGAACAAGAAACATAGTTTACATATTCTTCATCCAAATAGGTGGATGGAAGAATAGTGGAAAAAGGTGTCACCAATGTTCATATCGGAGGTACATGAGGCATGTTGGGAATGATCTGATGCATGACTGTAGAAAAGGGGATGTTTATAAGACTCATGTTTCCCCCAACATGTAATTAATCATGTTTAATGATTTCCATGAAATGGAATGCAAACAATGTAAATGTATTATTGTTTATTTGTAAGTGACAACAACTGACTATGGGGGTGAAGCCTTGAGTACTGGCCATGATACCACTAGAGGAAACCTAGAGAGGGGGTTCATTATGCCAAGATGACCCAAATTTCCTTGCTGAGATATTTTGAAATCTTTAGACTTCTACTTAGTCCTAATGACAAGGAAATTCGGTTAATGAGAAAAGTATTGGTGGTTGAGAAACCAACCACCTCAATGAATGGAGGTATGGGAAGACATGGCTAAGAAAGTAGAAACTTCCTTCCAGGGTGTAACATCGAGTACCATATCACACTTCCCAAGTTGAACCGTCTAGAATTTGAGTGCCTTCTGACATAATATATGGGATAGGTCAAGAACCTTCCCCAAGATTTTTTACGTGTAGGAGACACATGAGGAAAAAGAGAGAAGTTTGAGCCTCCAAAATGAAAAATGGGAGTCTCAGAGAAGGGATATGGTCGTAGGAATGATATGAGAACCCAAGAACCCATCCTGAGCTGAGAGGCTGCAATCTATATGTTGAGAAGGCATCAGATAAACATCAAAGAGGCTCAAGCTAGGAAATATAGATGCTACGAGAGAACACATGAATAAGTGCAAAGAGTTCTCGGGTGGTATCATGGCTTGGCATGGGGGTGGTGTAGCACACCCCAACCACCCAAGCTGGGGAATGCTACTACAATTCTGCTCTGTTCAAGTTATGATACGAATTTGTAGCATCTCCAAACATTCCAAGGTCCGACCATGCCACCTTACAGAAATAATCACTTTCATTTTTGCGGAAAATATCATACTTAATAAATTAAAGACAACATCTACTTTTTGTTAACATACACAGAATTATGCGGAAATGTACAGTAAATAAACACATGTGTAACATACAACATATACTTAAGAATATATAAAAAGTACTTATCTGTATAAGAAGGCCACCAACTGCGTGCATACCTTCCATGAACCTCCCAGCCTTATACCATTCTTCTCCAAGCTATCAGCAGTGGGTCACCCCCGAGATGGGACTAAACTCCACCTAGGGTAAAGGGAATCATAGGCTAGGCTGAGGTTACAATGTCTCTAAGAAGGATTCTATCCCCAGGAGTCCACTCACATCCACAACTTATAGTCCCTCATTCCCCACATTCCTGTCCCACCCTAGGGAGTGTGCCCCTTCTTTGCTCGACAGTCCTTCAGCTCCCCCACTCCCTTCCATGGCTTCAAAAATAAGCCGGACATGAAGTCACAAAGCACTACAACTGTTGTGAGGCTCCCTCAGGGAAAATCGCTTCCCCAACAACCTCTCTCACCTGGAGAGAGTTTCTCACATGCCTGACAACCTGCTTCTTCAGTCCAGCTCCCAGTCCAATCTAGTCAGGATAATAACAAAAAGCATGGGCAACAACAGTAAATTGGATAGGGTGCAATATGAATCAGACACCCTGTAGTCGTGTTGTGCTTCACAGGATTAAAATGGTTTAGCTTCACGGGGTTTGCAGGTTACAAAACTTGCAGGATTCCTTGGTTAGAGGTCAATAATGGAGATAATGGATCCCTGTGTGCATGGGAATCCAAGTAAGAATCGAAGAGAACCCCCAAAATGAACCGATTTACCACATATAATAACATGCGCCAATATTAGCACATGACTCTCTTGGGAGCTCGTTCCTCTCCACTTGGTGTTCATTCCTTTCCCCAAAGGAACTTAGGATAACATGAGTTGTTTCCCAAACCTTAGTCTTTTAGGAAATATATTATAATATTCCCTTAGAGATAAGCCCACAAACTTAGCCCTTTTCCTAGCCTCTTAGCTCCTTTCCTTTCCCTTCCTAGTGGAGCTTATTCCCCCATAAATCTTTCTTCTTGGTCAGCCTACACGTAGCAATGTATTTATATTAATGATATGAGTATTTACATATACAAAACTAGACTCACTGGCCTTTAGCATCTAGGCTCTCTAGCCTAATCATCACATAAGCCTCCTAGTTTATAATCACTTATCTCACCAGCCTACAAAACGTGTTTACAATTCATCATGGGCTCGACCTTGGGGTATTACAATCCCCTCCCCTTATTTATGCACTGTCCTCAGTGCATCATATTTACATATTACAACAAAATTTTCAAAAATCTTCAAAACGATGCGGGTATTCTACCTACATGGCCTCTTTGTGCTCCCAAGTTGCATCCTCAGGACTGTACCAGATCCATTGAACCTTTAGAAGATCTATGGCTCAATTTTGGAGCTGCTTGATCTTTCGGTCCAATATGCACACCAGATGCACCTAAAAAGTGCCTTCTTGCTCCACCTGAATCACATTCCAATCAATAACATGATTAGCATCAGGTATATATTTCTTGAGAAATGATACATGGAATACATTATGAATAGTCATAGATGCAGGTAATGCAAGATTATAAGCTACAGGCCCAATCCTTTCTAGGATTTCAAATGGCCCACAATAATGAGCTGCCAATTTGGAACAATTTCCCAACTCCAGGGAACTTCTATTGGCCTTCACTTTCAGAAACACATGATTGCCAATACAAAATTATCTGTGAATCCTGCCCTTATCAACGTAGCTTTTCTGCCTTTCTTAAGAAACCTTTAAATTATTCTTTATCTTTGACATCTTCTCTTCCATTTCCCTTAGCAACTCTAGCCCAACTACTGCTCTATCAGCTGGGTTGTCCCAACTTATTGATGTGTTTCACTTTCTTCCATAAAGTGCCTCAAATGGGCTCATCTTTAGAGATGCCTGGTGCCCATTATTGTAAGGAAATTCTACCAAGTGTAGATAGTTTTCCCATTTAGATGGTTTTTCCATCACACACATTCTTAGGATATCTTCTATCACTTGGTTCCCCCTTTCTATTTTCCCATCAGACTCGGTATGATAAGCTGTGATGAAGTTTAGATTTGTTCCGAACCCTTTGAATAATCCCATAGTTACATAGTTATGGAAAATTGAGAGTTACATAGTTATGGAAAATTACAGAGTGTGAGGGGTGTGGACATTGTTGCATTGTTGTTAATAAGTCACCCCTTGTTAGAGGTGGAATTTCTAACTATATAGTACTTAGAGACCCCACTACTAGTGTATATCATAAAGACATTTTAAATATGCTCCTAATTGTGATCCCATATAGCTTAAGTGTCCCAGGGAAACAAGTTTTCCCTAGGTATGGCAGGGGTGGAATCTAATTGGCCATGAAACTATTGGAAAGGTAAGGAGTATTGGATTAGCATCTCAACTACTCGAGTTAGCCTCAACATCACAAATATATTTTGTGGTCGATATTTTATTTTATTTTGATACGCTATGAAATTCTTGTCTTTTAACTGGTTAACTATAGTATTTGAGAAATTGATGTTGGTGTTTACATTATGTGGGTGAAATTTTTCTTGAGAGGATGAGAATTCTATGCTAACCATGATGTTGGTTAAATTATTGCTTTTCAATTATTTTCTTGAAACATTTGATGTTTAATACATTACTAAATTATGAGTTAATGTTCTTCAGAACTTTTAAGTTTGTAGAGAACTAAATGATGAGAAATGAAATTGGTTTACTCGAACTAAATGATGAGAAATGAAATTGGTTTACTCAAAATTTAGTTCCTATTGAATTAGGGAATTTCACCAAATTTTATAGGCAAATTATTATATTGAGAAGTGCATGTCTAAATATTGATTTCTAATTTTTTTCATGCTTGGAGAAATATATTGATTGTGATTGGAGAGATGTGAAGCTATGAAAAAAAGAGGAAAAATCATTTTTCCTATGTACTTAAGTACAATAACTTCTAATTTCTTGAAACCTTTAGACTAATTGGATAATCTCTCCCATGTATAAATCAACTCTCTTGTTCTGTGAAATTGATGAGAATATTTTTAGTGGGTGTTTTCTTGTAGGATTTTAGGAAAATATCATAGCCATTTCTTTGCATCAAAATCATTGTTATTTTTTATGTTGTTTCTTCTGTAATTTCTTCATTAGTCAAGCATGGACAACGTGGGTTCGATAAGAACACACCAAAGAAAACTCATGGTAGTGACATAGCTTATCCAACTAACATTGTCTGTATGGAGAGAGATTGGCCCTATGGCTAGCTCATCCTCCTCTACTTCCTTAATGATTTTTTATGTAAATGGGTGAAAGCTATGGTCTCAATGAAATGAACATTGGATTGTCAATGAATGGTAACATTTATCTTGGTGTGGTTGTGATCATGAAACTTTTGAATTTTTTAATTTACGAACAAAAATACTAGCTCTATTATATGAAAGAGAATTTATATGAATTGGTTTGATTTATAGGAAAATACATGATTCTATTGGGCACTATTTTTGCGTGGCATTTTAATAAACAAAATATTATTTTTTTTTTAAGAAAAAACGTGGCTATATTGGGAATCATTTTTTATAATGACATTATAATTAAAAAAAATGTTGATGAAAAAAAGTGACTCTATTGGGAACCATTTTTGTATGGCATTTTAATTTCCAAAATGTTGTTGATGATGGAAAATACGTGTCTCTTTTCAACATTAGTTTACTTCCCAAAAGATGGAAAAAACGTGGCTTTGTTGGGAACCATTTGTGTGTAGTATTTTATTTTCCAAAACATTGCATGTGATGATCAAAACTCAACCTTATTAGGAAAACTATGGCTACTAGATTTTAAAAATCAAAATGTCATGCCAAATGAATTTATAAATTGGTTAAAAATGTTTTGGAAACAAATTGTTCATTAAAATACATCAATGAAAATATTATTTTATTTTATCATGCAAAGTGTTGAAGAAATTCATTCACAAGAAAAAAACAAAACAAAACCTCGTCTTGAACTCATTCTCTTCACCATGGGGCATTTTTCTTCATAGTTGGGCTTGTCTTCAATCTTGTTGGGGTTCATGTACCATTCTACACATTTTTCATGTTTTCCACTTTTCAGGGCCTGCTATTTTTAGTAGGTGCCTCTTCTTGAACTCATTCTCTTCACCATGGGGCATTCTTCTTTGTAATTGGGCTTCTCTTCAATCTTGTTGGGGTTCATGTACCATTCAACACATTTTTCATGTTTTCCACTTTTCAGGGGCTTGCTATTTTTAGTAGGTGATCTATTATGATACTACTATTTTTAGCAAGGAATGTCATGCAAGATGAAATGTGGCACTGAATTGGAATCTAATGTGAACTTGATGAGTCATCTATGCCTTTTAGGAAATTCTGCACTAGTTCTATTTTTGGAGATGATTTATTATCTTGGAATTATTTTTTATCTCAACTATTATTGGATAATTATATTTTTTTCCTTTTCTTATTTTCATCCACTAATTAGAGTTTAGATTTAGTTGGTTTCTAATTTAGGAAGGATTTGACTACTTCTACTTGGTGCATGCACAAGAAACCCTAACCTAGTATGCATTGCTTTTATATGAAGAAAGCCTATACTTGTACTCCTAGCATGAAAATTAATACATTGAGTTCCAGTTTTCTCTTCGGTAATTGGTGTATTTGAGTGTTTATTTTACCTCTCTCTTCTTTGTTGTTTAGCCATTGCAATGCATAGTCTTTTTCCTAGCAACTAGATCCTTGCTTTTTCCCAAAATCCTAAATGGTATCAGAGAACTATAGGTGTTTGTGAGGAGAGAATCATATTTATTAAAGATACTATAAGATACAAAAGACCATAGTGAGGATGGAACATCCAACCAACTCAGACATTTTCACTCCATTCAACTGCTTTGAATGGAAACCCAAGATGACACTTCTACTAAAGAGTAAGGGGTTGTATAGAATTTCCATTGATACTGAAAAAGAGCCAAATTAAACTATGGAGAAGGAAAGGTTATTCAACAATACGGATAAATCCTATCATATCCTTTGTTTGAATATGTCTTTAGATTTGTTATTTCAAGTTAGTGCTCAAAAAATGCCCAACGAACTATGGAGTAAATTGGAGGTTATATTTGGAAAGCAAGATGAGATGATGGGGCACATGTTAGAGAATGAGCTCATATCTTTGAGACCAAGCAATTTAGAATATATACAAGACTTATTTTCTAATTTTAAGACTTTACTTCAATAGGTAAAAACTTGTGGATTTGATAGAAAATAGGAGCAACTAATTCTCCCAATTTTGTCAAAGCTAGGACCCAAATATTTTGAGTTTGTCTCTTCTTTTCACATTGCTAAATTGACTAATGGGAATAATTGGAACTTTCCCTCTATGGATGACTTCATAGATTCACTGACTCATAAAAAAACAAATCTCATTTAGATAGGAGCTCTTAGGAGATCCAAGGACCATGCTATTGTAGTGCAGGGTTATAGCAAGAAGAACAAGTAGAAATCAAGGGATGATGATCACATAGATGAAGAAAACATTTAATTATCTAAGGAGACATTGAACCTCAAGGGAGGAAATTATAAGAAGGAGAGAAAAAAGTGAATCTACTATAATAGAGGATTTCATCCTGATAATTCTTATATGGTGAAGGTAGTTGATATTATGGCGAAAGAACCTAGCGACACAACCTTGTAGTTTTCATACCAGACAGTGTCAAGAAGAAGATTCAAGACAAGCCACTAGAGGATCAAGGTAAGGGTAATGTTTTGACTAATTTTTATTCATCATATGACAGATGGATCTTAGACTCGGTTGCATCTAA
This sequence comes from Picea engelmannii, assembly GCA_009831015.1. Lineage (NCBI taxonomy): Eukaryota > Viridiplantae > Streptophyta > Pinopsida > Pinales > Pinaceae > Picea > Picea engelmannii. The sequence goes on along the minus strand of ML780367.1, from coordinate 969,291 downwards.
TAATATGGTTTTATCAAAGCATTATTTTTCTTCTTTGGTACCTTGCACTAGACCTCATATGTTGATGGGAGACAAAACACCTATTAGAGTGTCCAGAGAAGGGAGTGTGAATCTTGATTATGGAATATTTTGGAATGTGTTTAATGTTCCAAAGATATCCATGAATATCCTCTATATATACCATATTACACACTTAGGTGTAGGAAAGCAAGTTGAGTTCACTCAGGATTTAGTGATCATTTCAGAGATGGAAGATGGTTCCAAAGGTGCAGTTGGGGAGGTGGATCATCATTCCAGGTTGTATAAATTTTCTAATTTTATTCCAAAACATGAATATTTTTCTACCAATGCATGAAAATGATTAAATTAGAGAAGAATCAGATGACAAGTTCGAGGAAGGTTCCTTGCATGCACTCTAAAAAGAACCAGATGCACATTTTCTGCCTTTTCTAAAGGAAGATATTCGAGATGATTTTACACATTCTTTGGATCTGATTTCTGATGATATTTCATGATCTAATTCATAATACCATCAAAATCCTATTTCATATCCAAATCACAAGTCAGGGACGCAACATCATACCTTACAGGAAACTAGTGAGCTAGCGGGAGAAACTGCCAAGACACAAAGACCTAGTTATTATTTTTTTGGTACTCCACAAGCATTCACTACTATTGTAAGTATGTAAAAGTATCAACCAATAGCCAAGGTCTTCTCACATGATGGGACATGTCACATCTGAGGACATATCCATGATGGACTTATTGATCTGCAACACTACCCCTCTTTAGAGTAGATTGTAGATATCTTCACCAAAACCTTCATCGAGAAGTTCACCACTTTGATATACCTTCTAGGGTTGAAGGGAAAAATGCATAGTATTTTATCATGTTAGCATTCCATTTTTGTTATCATATTATTTTGAAGGGGGGGTTTTCCCACTAGGTTCTCCCTCTAAGGTTACCTCACATGTTTCTAGTATTATGCATATGTGCTTGTATATGAGTACCTAACAAGGTTGATAATTGTTGGGACTCACTCTCTATGCACACTCCCCAGTTGAGTTTCAGGGGGGTGATCGGGTACATGCACCATTCTACACATTTTTCAATTTTTCCACTTTTCAGGGGATTGCTATTTTTAACATGTTTATTTACAACACCACTATTTTTATTAGGTGAGCTATTTATGGCACTATTATTATTAGAAAGGACTTCCATGCAGGATGACACGTGGCACTAACTTTGCATCTAATGCACACTTGATGAGTCATCTATGTCTCCTAGTAAAGTGTGCACTTAATTCTTAGAGTTCACCTAACCTTATCCCTAAAATATAGGATAGTTATATCCTAGTTCTATTTTTGGAGATTATTTACTATCTTGGACTTCATGCATGAGTTCTATTTTTTATCTCACCTATTATTGGATAATTCTATTTTTTTTCCTCCTCCTATTTCTGTCCACTAATTCGAGTTTAGAGTTAGCTGATTTCTAATTAAGGAAGGAGTTGACTAGTTCTACTTGGTGCATGCAAAGGAAAGCCTAAACTAGTGTGCATCACTTTGCTCTCAATAAAGCCTATATATTGTACTCTTGGAAATAATAATTAATACATTGAGTTCGAGTTTTTCTTCATTACTTGTTGTATTTGAGTGTTTATTTTACCTCTCTCTTATTTCTTGTTTAGCAATTGCAAAGTGCAGTGTTTTTCCTAGCAACTAGATCCTTGCTTGTGCCCAAAATGCTACACTCATTTTCAGTATTGTGGAGGAATGGGAAAATAAATATTACTTTCTCTACCCAAATCAAGAACTATTTTACCCAAATCAAATGTCCTTTGAATCTCCAATAGAACATGAAAACTATATCCAATAGTAACTTGAAGAAAGAGTTGGTTTCAAACTAAAACTCAAATGTTTGTTTTATGTTGAGAAGATATAATTGGCTATTGTTAATCTTTTTCTTAACTTCAACAATGCTTGTATGGAAATGGAAATAGAAGTGGTTGTGAAATGAAATAAACAATACTTAGGGATAAACAATCAAAACATATAAGGTTATCTAGTTTTATTATTTTACAATTTACAATACAAAAGAATATTTTCATCTTAATTGTGTCACTCTCCTCTTATTTTCACCAAGTCATTATTTCCCAAATATATTTCTCAACAGTTTTGACTTGTACACTAGATATTGTTCTATTTATACTCATAGTATACTAGCTAACAATTTCCCTCTTTTGTGTTGCTAAATACCATATGTTTCATTGAATTGGCATGCAGATTGAGTCTAGGACACTAACAAATGAAGTGGTTGGAAGCATGGGATTTATGCTCAGAAATTGTAAGCTTTCATTTCTAGAAACAATGTCAAACCACTAAAGACATGAGGTACACTTAGAATTAACATTAACTCTCAATTGTTATAAACTTTCAAATTGAACCTTGTGTGAAATTAGCAGTTGCTTGGACTAAATAGTTAGGGGATGTTGATGTCGGTAGCATCAAACATGTATTTATGCATAGGTCTAACTGTTTAGATGTGTTGAAGTCATCAAAATCCTTCTACCTTGAGACTTTACTTTAATTAAAGGAATTATTAAAGTAAAGTGATTTTATAGTGAGTTGATTTTATTTATAGAAATCCTTTAATTAGCATTAGTGAATTAAATAATATCCATTGATCTCAAGTGAGGTGGTAAGTAATCTCAACTGTAAATCACTTTGGAGATTAGGGTTACGTCATAACTAAATTATAAAAGCAAGGCAAGGGTGAAGGAGAAAACACATGATACATTGATAAAGAGAAAATAAGGACTTTTTCTCAGAAGTTCAAATCATGAAGGACAATGATTCAAAGAGATGTTGGATATGTGGAGAAGGACTTCCATCTAGAGATCAAGTTAGAGAGAAGAAAAAAAAGTAGTTACAAGTGGGTTTCAATTGATGAAGTTGTAGTAGCATGTTCATGTCGTACATAGTTCCGTATAGTTTTTGAGTGTGTGTACGTGTGTCCCAATGGATATAGGTGTGTATACGTAGTTTTCTTGAGGAAAGGCACGTACATCTCGATAAGTGTGAAATTACAAGGTCGTACAACAACGCAGGAGATTGCTAGGGTTTGCAAGTTCTGTCTAGCATTTTCTATATTTTTTTGTGGGTCATTATCTGAGGTACGAGAGCCCTTGTAAGCTTTGAAGTTATTTGAATGATAAGCTTAGTTGATGTGAAGAATATTTCTGTCTATTGTGGTTAATATTTTGGTTTTCAATATTGCTTCCACCATCTTTATTTGAGTTGAATATTCCAACAAGTGTATGTTGTTTTGTGAGCTACTAATTTGATTTACAACAAAGAAATCACTAAATACAAGATACCTAGGTGTTGGAAAAGAGATTTCAACATGGTATCATAGAAGTCACTCTGAGAGGAAGCTAGATCTCATATACATAGAAGTTGATAGCAGATCTATCATATTTACAAGGATATCTTAGCAGATCCATAGCCAATAGTCAGAAATAAATGGCTGGATTTCAGGGAAACAATAGTACTGAGGCAAAAATAGGGTTTTGCAGTTGTACAGAGTTGTATGCAAGTTATATAAGGAATATTCGTGTACATAGAAAAGTTTCTTTGGAGACACTCAGATATACGCAGGTGGCAGTAAGCACAAACACATACATATGTGAGTTTTAGTAAGGATAGTCATGTATATCTGAGGGTTTTAGTGGGGGAAGATATGTACAGTGTCATACATGTCGGTACAGGGGCAGTTTCAGTAGTAGGTTATTTCTAAGGCGCTTTATTAGGTCCAAGGGATGGCATCAACAAGTATGATAGTTTAAGATGGATTAGATGGAGCATCCAACTTCCTATATTGGAAAGAAAGAGTGACTTAATTGGAATTGAAGGAGTATGACCTTTTAGAGTTAGTGAACAAAGTGGTTGTTCCACTCAAAGATCAAGAAAATTTGGAAACTCACGAGAAGAAGATCAAAACTAAGAGGGTTATCTTGGATTCAGTGAAGGATCATGTAATTCCTCGACTATCCAAGAAGAATATGGTTAAAGAGATGTTTTATGCATTGGTAGGATTATTCCAGAGCACTAACATGAATAGGAAGATGGTCTTAATAAATAAACTCAGGTCGGAGAAAATGTCTAGATTTGACATTGTTACTAGTTATTTCATGAGGATCACATAGGTACGTGATCAAATAACATCCATAGGGGAGAAAATGGAGGATGTAGATATCGTGAATGTGGAATTAAATGGACTTCCCAAGTATTGGGAACCATTTGTCAATGGATTATGTGCTTGGGAAAAACTCCCAGATTGGCAGAGGATTTGGAATGATTGCATCTAGGGGGATATGTAGGAGGATTCCAGGAGTATCAAGCATGGAAGTAGTGATGAGAACTTGGCCCTTGTCAGTAAGAAAAGGAACAAAAAATGAAATATTTCCAGCAAGAAGGGTAACAGTGATAGAGGATCATCACAACTAGGGAAGAAGAATAACTTGAGTAAAATCAAGTGCTTCTCATGTGATAAAAATGGACATTATGCATCTCAATGTTTGGAGAAGAATAAGGGAAAAAGAAATACAAAAGAAGCATCATCAGTATAGGAATAACTAGATGAGTTTGTAGTGAAGTTTGAGAAGGATCTCTCACTAGTTTCCCGCCTTTCTACCAACACAACTACCAAGAGTGCATGGTTCTTGGACAATGGTGCATCTCATCATATGAATAAGAAGAGGAGTTATTTATCATTCTGATAGAAGGGGACTCAGATGTTCATGTGAATCTTGGTGATGATGTGAAGTATGCAATGAAGGGAGAGGGAAATTTTATGTTCCATCTTGATTCAAGAGGTTCGTTGGATTCCCAAGATGTGCTTTATGTAACAGGATTGAAGAATGTTTTCTCTCAATCTCAGTTATGGAGGACATGATTTTTTCCATCACGTTTTAGAGAGGGAAAGTACTTATATGTCTAAAGAATATATCCCATACATATCAGTAGTCATTGGGGTCAGAGAAGGAACTTTATATAGGTTGTGGGGAAAGCATGTTCAAGCCTTGGTACATGATAATGATAACCTATGTGATGTATGAAATAGGAGGAAGGGAAACCTAAACTACAGAGCATTTCAGATTCTGATGGGGAGGATTACAGGTCTTCTAAAGTTTAGTATTGAGCAGCAGGGAGTGTGCAAAGGGTGTGCACTTGGAAAGAATTCCAAGGCTGATTTTCCAGGAAATAAGAGTAGGTCTAAGGGGATATTGGATCTTATAAATTAATTTAGATAATGGGGGATATTACACCTCTAATTAACTCAATGATTTATTCAAGGAGTTAGGGATCAAGAGGGAGTTGACAATATCATACAACCCTCATCAAAATGGGGTTGTAGAGAGAAAGAATTGATCCATCATCGGTTCTACCAGGGCTATTGATCCAGATTTTATGAGCAGAACGAAATGAATACAGATTATTAATAGGTGCTTAACAAAAAATAACATAGATACAGTAAAACTAGTTTTCTATTCGATAACGAAATAAGATGAAACTATAAAATGCAGCAGAAACAAGCTTGCTGGAATGGTGGTGGCTTATCTCTGAGAAGAGATGTGACGGTAGCGCGCATTCACAAGAAGAAGGTTACAATGAGGCTTTGAAGGCCTTTTAACAATAAGAAAGAATTCCCAAAACCCTAGACATCCAAAAACCTAACCCTAGGAGATGAAGTGCCAAAATTCATGTGGGCCTCGTTTGGGTAAGTTAGTACATCAACTTCCCGGGGTCGTAACTTTTGCATACGATCTCTGTTTTAGGCGTGTGATAGCCCATTGGAAAGGTATCATCAAGGAGATTCATTTTGGGGGCTCAATCATGCCTTAATCTATAATTGAGGAGCTAGATCCCAAAAAACATTCATTTAGGCCCTCAAAATGGCCTCAGAAGTTAAAACTGCTAAAAATAGTAAATTGCCAAAATTGTCAGAAAACTGTTTTGAGCCAGTTGGAAAAGTTGGGTGGACATCGATATCCATATGGATCAATCCTCCCTCCTTAGGAAGAAATGGTATCCATTGCATTGAGGTCCCCCATCAGATGAGGAAATTTCTACTGAATTTGGCCCCGGGTGAGCCACTTGCCTTGGTGCAGGAGCTACCCTGCTTTGAGGACTCAATAAAGCTAAATCCTTTGTTGTCAAGTGCCCTTGATCTATCTGTCCACAATCTGATCATTGGATGCCTGGTGTAGGCAGTCGGGGTTGAGCTCTGTTGGTTTCAGTTGTTCTGCTACTTCTGAGGTGTCCAATAATGGTGGGAAATAAGGGTGAAGGAGAGCCACGTTGAACACTGGGTGCAGACCAAGGAAAGGAGGAATGTTGAGCTCAAAAGAGTTATCCCCCATGGTGATAGTGTACATCCCATAATGGAGTGGGCGAAGATTTCTATGGGGTCTTGTAAGGCATTCTTTCTACAAGTGCAACCAAACTTTGTCGCCCACCTGAAACTTATGCGACACTCGATGTTGATCATGGTGCTGTTTGTACTTGTCATTGGATTTCTGTAGGATATCCTGAACCTATTGGTGGATGTGCTGGATCCGCTCAATGAACTGGGTGGCTTTGTCAGCTTCAGTTGGAGCAGGAGATGAGTCGGTCGAGGTGACCGCAAGGGGAAGTGCAACATCTATGGGTCCCAATGGTTGGAATCCCAACCCCACTTGAAAGGGGCTATGGCTGGTTGAGCTATGCAGGGCTCGGTTGTAGCTATGCTAGACATAGGGAAGGATTTCATCCCATGTGCGAGGGTGCTTTGAATTATACATGCGAAGGATATGCACAATCATTCAATTTACAACCTCGGTTTGGCCATCTGTCTAGGGGTGGAAGGCCGTGGATTTGGTGAGCTGGGTGTTCAGCAGTGACCAGAGGCTCGACCAGAATGTGCTAAGAAATCGACTATCTCAATTTGAGACAATGGTTTGTGGGATTCCAAAATGTACCTAGACTCATTCAAAGAAGAGCTTGGCAGTGGCCTCTACTGTGATGCTCTTCTTGCAGGCAACCATAATCGCCATCTTAGAAAAGCGATCAACAACCACAAAAACACAGTCATTTCCCCGCTTGGTGGATGGGAGGCCCAAAATGTAGTCCATTGAGATGGATTACCATGGCTTGTCAAGAGTAGGAAGAGGGGTGTACAATCCCTGTTTCTTAGTGGTCGGTTTAGCAATAGTTTCTTAGTGGTCGGTTTAGCAATAGCGCAGGCAGTGCATGACCTGATATACTTGCTAACCTCTTGTCAAAGTTTTGGCCAGTAGAAATGTTTCTGTAGCATCGCAACTGTCTTTTCAATGCCGAAGTGTCCTACCACTCGACTGTAGTGGGCTTCGTAGATCAACTTCACTCGCTCACTTGATGGAACACAGATATGGCTCAGACGACACAACAACCCATCCTAAAGATGGAAATTATCGACAACTGCGTTTGCGCCCAACATTTGGTAGGTGGTGGTGAAGTAAGGGTCTATCTCATAGAGTTGGGGCCATCCAGATGTCTCATGGCCACAAGAGTCTAGCACCATGGTGAGTGCCGTGACTGGCAGTCTACTGAGGCAATCAGTGACACGATTGGTGCTTCCTATTTTATACTTGATGTTGAGGTGGAATTGCTGCAAGTATGTGGACCACTTTTAATGGCGGTCATTCTGCAATTTTCCCTATGTCTGCATGAACTGCAGTGGCTTATGATCAGTGTGGATGACTGTCTCCTTCCCAAGATGTAATGTCTCCATTGGCGACATGCTTGCACAATGGAGTACATTTCTTTGTCATAAGTAGGGTACTTATGGATAGTATCTGATAGTGTCTCACTATGATAGGCCACAGGGTGGCCGTGCTGAGTGAGAATGACGCCCACAGCATAGTTTGAAGCATCTGTCTCGATCTCAAAAGGATGTTGCAGGTCTGGTAGTGAAAGTACTGGGGATGAGCACAAACATTACTTCAAATCATCGAACACTTGTTGTTGGGACAGTCCCCACCCAAATTTCGCCTTACACCACCCCTGTTTATTTGGCTGAGGGCCCATGCAATATGGGAGAAACCCAACACAAACCTGCGGTAGAAATTGGCAAGGCCCAAGAAGCTCCGAAGCTCAGTGAGTGTTGTTGGGGCTGTCCAGTCACGAATGACTTGGATCTTGGCTGGATCCACATGTACGCCATGCTAATCAATGATGTAGCCCAGGTAATGGACCCTATCTATGCCGAAGGATCATTTTTCCAAGTTCACGTATATCTTGTGCTGCCGCAGGGTGTGCAAAACCTGCTGAATATACTGCAAGTGTTTGGCCCAAGTCTTGCTGTAAATTAGAATGTCATCCAGATACACCACTACAAAAGTATTGGTGAATGGTCACAGGATATTGTCCATCATCCTCATGAAAGTGGCTAGAGCATTTGTCAAACCAAAGGGCATGACCAACCATTCAAAAAGGCCTTCCTTTGACTTGAAGGTGGTCTTCCATACATCTGTTTGTTCTATCGGGACCTGGATGTAGCTAGACTTCAGATCAATATTACTGAAGTATTTGGCCCCCGTGAGTTGATCAAGGAGGTCATTGATTCGGGGAATCGAGTATCGTTTTCTGACTGTGATTTTATTCAGAGCTCGGTAATCAATACAGAGTCACCAGGTTCCATCTTTCTTCTGTACCAGCATGATTGGGCTCCCGCAAGGTGATGAACTGGGGCAGATGTGCCCCTTGTGGAGTAGTTCTTGGATCTATTGCTTGATCTCATCATTCTTTAACAAAGAGCGACGATAGACTGGTCCATTGGGTAGCGGTGCGTTGGGGGTCAGATCGTTGGGGTGCTTGACCTGGAAGTGCATAGGTACCCCTGTAGGTGAGGAGAATATATCTGAGTATTCTTCCATGACCTTATCTACTTGCTTCTACTGTGTGGAGAGGTCGGTCATAGAGACCCTGGATGTGGCTGTGATCTTTCGCTTATTCTAAGAGAAAATCATGAAGAAGACAAACTTCTCCATCTGAGAGATGACCTTCCTGCATTACTTAGCAGAGATCAAGGAAATAGCATTAGGTGGGACTGCCTCAGGTATCCTGTACAAGTTCCTGTTCAAAGTAATAATAACACTACAAGGCCTAGACTCATATACAACATGAAATTTCCATAAATAAGGTTGGCCCAAAAGAACATCACAAACTTTGAGAGGAGCAACATCACATAATACCTTGTCTTTGAAGGGCTTGATGCCATACGACAGTCAACACTATTGGCTGACACGGAGATCGCTTCCTTGGCAAAGCCATCCAATGGTGTACGGTTGTGGGTGCGGCGTTGTTGGCAGGTCCAACCACTTGATGACCTCTGCTGAGATGAGGTTCTTCTGGCTACCTCTATCAACGATAAAGTGTAGTAGGGTGCCTTTTACCCACATCTGTGAATGGAAGAGGCTCTCTCCTTCTTCTAGCTTGTTTGGTTCACTAGGCTGGAGCTTGGTGGTAGCAACAGTGGCACTGGGTTTCACATCAATGATCCTTCTTCCTCTTTCTGGTTCTGTCTCAGAGTCATAATCTGCATTTGATTCAGAGGCTTTCACTTCGGCCACGAGTGACTTCTTTGAGTGACAGTCAGCAGTGTTATTCGAAGGGCCCTTATGGAAGTCACACCACTTCCCAGTATCTTTCTTTGTCTTTCCGCTGTCCTTCTTTGCTTGTGGCTTGGAATGGTTGTCCTGATACTGTCCATCTTTGCTCTTTCCTTTGTTTGGTGGGTTGGGGCTGCCCTTTCCTGGCTTTTGTTGTGAAGGGTTCCCAGGCCCAAATTTCCGCATCTTTTGTTTGAGCTTCTGCTCGATTTTGACGGCATATCAGTAGGCCGTTCCCAAGGATGAGATGTCCAGAAATTCCATTTCAGTCTGGATGTATATATGTAGAGCACCATAATACTTGAGCACTAGATATCGCTTCGAATCTTTGATACCCAACTTGGTGTGCAAGGTATGGAAGATATTTTTGAAATCTGGCACTGTTTGGTCTCTTTCTTGCAGCAGTGTGGTCCATTTGGTATACAGGTCATCATAACTTCAAAAAGGGTAGTATTGTTCCTTAATATCATCCCTGAAGGATTCCCAGGTGGCTGTGACTGAAAATAATGAGGTTTCCTCTTTTTCCTTTTGCTCACAGAAGGTTTCCCACCAATCTTTGACATGGGGAACGACTTTGAGGAGCGCAAAAGTAATATTTTCTTTATTCAAAAAGTTATGGACAAAAAAATACCCTTCTAGTAGATTCAACCACTTGCCTACAACATCTGCGTCTATCTGACCTTCAAATATAGGGATATTGAAGTTTATTTGTACCTTGAAGGGGGCGAGGCCTCCGTTCGAAGAAGATGTGTCACTTGTTGGTAGCCGCCGAAGGATTTGCACGAAACTATCCATCATCTCGTTCCTCTGTTGCATGAGGGCTTCCTCAATCAACAGTTTGAAAGGATCTCCTGTCCTGTCATCTTTCTTTTCTCCTACCATGGGAGGTTGCTTGGGTGTGTGAGAGCTTCTTTTCTCAAGAGAAACATGCTCGAGACCCAACTCTTTGTACTCTGACCTCGTTGGGGACATGCATTAAGACAACAAGGAGAAGACCGCTCTGATACCACTGATCCAGATTTTATGAGAAGAACGAAATGAATACAGATTATTAACAGGTGCTTAACACAAAATAACAAAGATACAGTAAAACTGGTTTTCTATTCAATAACAAAATAAGCTAAAACTGTAAAATGCAGCGGAAACAAGCTTGCTGGAATGGTGGCAGCTTATCTCTGAGAACATATGTGACGACAACATGCATTCGCAAGAAGAAGGTTACAATGAGGCTCTGAAGGCATTTTTACAATAAGAAAGAATTACAAAAACCCTAGACATCCAAAAACCTAACCCTAGGAGATGAAGTGCCAAAAGTCATGTGGGCCCCGTTTGGGTAAGTTAGTACTTCAACTTCCCGGGGTCGTAACTTTTGCATACGATCTTCGTTTTAGGCGTGTGATAGCTCGTTGGAAAGGTATCATCGAGGATATTAATTTTGGGGTCTCAAGTATTCCTTTGTCTATAATTTAGGAGATCGATCGCGAAAAACCTTCATTTAGGCCCTCAAAACGGCCCCGAAAGTTAAAACTGCTAAAAATAGTAAATTGCCAAAATTGTCAGAAAACTGTTTTGAGCCAGTTGGAAAAGGTAGGTGGCCACCGATATCCATCTAGATCAGCTATGAAACATGACTAGGATTTTCCTATGTTGTTTGGGAAGAGGCGTGTAACATAGAAATGTATGTGAAGAACATGAGTCCTCATACGATATTGGGGGAAAAGACTCCATAGGAGGCATTCTCAGGAGTGAATCTAGAGATAAGACATTAGAGGATCTTTGGTTGTCTAGTCTACATCCATGTGCCTATGGATAAAAGGACGAACCTAGAGATTTCAGGAGAGAAGGGTTTATTTGTGGGGTACATTTACACCTTAAAGGATTATGGGATCTTTATACTAGTGTAGAGGAAGAAAATTGTGACTAGAAATGTTAATTTCAAGGAGAAATTGGCATAAAGGAGATCTCAGGAGTCTTCAATAGTGATAGAGGAAAAGGAGTAGTAGGCTCCGAAGGATGAGAAGTAGTGAAAAACTCAAAATTTAGGTGGGGAGGAGGAGTTATCCCCTTCCAATTGTGCTAGGAGATCCAGGTGGCTATTGCATACATTGAGGGATGTTGGTGAGGCTCCTCAGAGTGAATTTAGAGAGTGCAGGCCTCCAAGAAAGTTTTTGAACTATATGGCACTTATGAGTAGCATCATTGATGTTGATCCTTCAAGTTTTGAGGAAGAAACATGTCAACATGTATGGAGTGATTCCATGGTAGAGGAGTACACCTCTTGTTACACATTATTTTTGTCATCCCTATGACCGTTAATGATGTAAACCTATCTGTTGCCTTTAGAGGGGTCAGTGGCCTGAGTTCCTGAAGAGAGAAGGGAGAAGAACTTTTCCTGAGAAAAGAAGTTGCTTTTTCCTTGTAAAAACCCTGTTAAAAAAGAAGTTTACAAGTTGCTATATAGGCAGGGTGCGAGAATGCCTGATTCTCGCAGGTTGCACCATAGCTAGGGTGCGAGATGTTCGCAGGTTGCTCTATAGGCAGGGTGCAAGAATGCCTACCCGTGGGAAAAACAAGCGTTTTCTTGAATCTTCTAGAAGGAGAAACTTCCATGGTGAGGTGGCATCCGAATGGTTTGGATCTTACTCGCTTTCATGATTTAGTGGGATCATCCTAACCTCCTCACCTTATCCTCTTCAACTTAT